>CM051372.1:20408325-20494890 GCA_028015245.1 Cardamine occulta
AGTTGTTGACAAAAAAAAATAAAAATCTTTTAATTGTGTTTGGATACATGAATATAAGTTAAGATACAAAGACATTTTGCCATTAATAGATTTTTTTGATTTCTCTTTTCAATAATTATTTCATGTAAGTATTTTAAAACTCTAATGTTTCTTTAAATAGTACTTTCCTTTTAATAGTATAGGTAATTAATCAGAAATACACAAAATATTTATTAAAATCAATAAAAACTTATTTAATTATTAGTTTCAACAAAATTCACCATGCAAAAATAGCAAAAAGCGAGTAGATTACATTTTTATGATATATTTATTTTGTTCCTTATATATCATAAAAATAAAACAAATATGTGACTTTACTTGTGATCTGACAATTTAACTTGGTGATCCCAGATGGTTTGACCATTTTCAATTCACCATCAGAATTTGGTTTCATATTTTTTTACATTTAAAGTGCGATGTGATACGGTTTCTTAAATTTTATTTCTTTGCGAAATCTACAGGTCAAAATTCGTATACTACAGCACATATCCTTGATTTAAATCTGAAGGCTTACATATGGATCTGAGAAGTAGGCCCTTACGGCTGACAGTCTTGAATTTAAGCAAAATTAACTAGCGTCTGGCCCGAACACATTTTGTTCTGTTTCTGAGAAATTACTCCTACCGATAATAAAATTTTTAAGAGCGTAAAAATATCAGTTCGATTTAGAATAAAATATATTGTTATTATTTTATTCATAAAAGACTGATATTTGAGAGTTTTAAGCATAATGTAAATTAGTTAAGAGCGTGTCATGCGGACAAATTTATGCTATTTATATTTATTATAATATTATTTATATTAATATATATCGGTGAACTTTCAATATATGGATTTTCCATATGTTTGAAAATAAAAAAGTTATTTGTGTTTGGTTTTTATTAGAAAATTAACAATATATTCATTTAATTATTATATACATGGAAAATATATTTAGTTCTAATGTAATGTAATTAAATGTTAATTGATATAAATATTATTTAATTTTAATGTAAATTCATTTTAGAAATGAGGTAAATGTTTATTAAATGTAATGTAATTTAAAATGTTAAATGTTAGTTGATGTGATTTTTAGTGTTTGCCATATGAGATTAGGCTAGTCCTAATAAGAAAATAAATAATAATATTAGTGTTTGGAAATGGAATAACTATGGTTACAAAAGAAATTAATTAAGCAAAAATGTTAGGAAACATTGTGTGTTTTGTGGCATACAACAATGTCTATCTTTTATAAACAGAGGATTCATTAAGAATTTGAATGCATGCTGCGGACATATTTTATACTCTTCATGTTCCTTATTAATTTTATTTCTAGGATTTTCATACATTTTAATAAAAAAAGATTAAAGTTGATTATAAATGCATCATTTATTGTGATTAATAATTTTCAATAATTTTAAACCAATAGTATTTAAATATTTTCTTGAAGTTTAGAATTTTCCATCAATAGCTAATAAAACTTACATTGAAAATAGAAAAATTACAACTTTTTGAACAATTTTTTTTTAGAAATAGGATTCAAAAGGAACAAAAGAGATTACTATTAATAATCTTATTTATAGTAATTATATGCACATATATATATATATATTTTTGTGTGTCATTAATTTATTATAAAGTTTAATACGCTTAAAGATAACCAAATTGTTGTGTTTGGTTACCTATTTATTGTTTTGTAAAAAATATTTCCGATATTTATTTAGGGAAAAATATATATTGAATTCATTATTTAAATGTAATGTAACTAAATGTAAATTGATGTAAATCAGGAAATGTTAGTGTTTGAGATATGGAAGTAAGGGCTAATAAAATAGAAACTATTTTAAATATGAGTGTTTGGCAAATGGAAAATATGATTAAATAAAAACTATTTAGAATAATTGTATGGAATTCATGTGGAATCTAGAGGAAACAATAATTCCCAGCCTTCTGTACCAAAAACTAATTCTAAAATTATCAAAATGCAATCTAAAATATACATACATGATCAAAATACTAATTAATAATATTCTAACTTTTCCTTTAATGGATTAAATCAATACACAAAAAGAAACTAAAACTTAAGAAAATCTCTTTTGGAGCTATAAAATTGCTTTGTTTTTTGACTAACATGCCAAATTAATTACCTAAAATTCTTTATATATTTTCTGCACTGATATAGTAATTAGGTAATGGTGTTTTCTGGTTTAGTTTATGCCTTTTGGAATCTTTGCATGAAAACATAACTACATTTATAATAATTGAATAAAATTTGTGAATGGATGAATAACCATGAAACTAGTAAAATTTTACAAAGTTATCATACAAATGTATGAATTATAGAGACTAACAAAGTTATATAAAGAAAATTCAAATATGTCATTGGTTTTGGTCTTCCTAAGTCTAGCATAAAACAATTACACTCAATTATTTATATTTGGCAGAAATTTAATATTAAGTATTGAATTTGCTGTTATATAATTCTATAGCTAAAATAAAAAGTAAAGGGTTAGCTGTCTAACTCATATACAAATAGGTTTGAAATAATATAAATGAGTATGTTTTTTAGGGAAATAACATGTTAAAATCATCTTTATTTTAACTAATTATTTATAAAATATTTAAATGATGGTATATATGAATACAAACCTATAGCAAGAACGGTGAAGATAGTTAGGATGGTGACCGGAGACGATTGAGTTTACTCATCTCATACACTAAGACCAAACAGTGATTTTGTTTTTTTAACTTACTTTTTGTAACAAATTGATGATGTTTTAAAGTTAGTAAAACAGCAATGTTTACAAATATATATAGTAGAAATTTAGATGTATCACATTTTTGCTACATCTAATCTAAACCTCCTTAAATTGTGGTTCTTATTTCTAAAAAGCGTAGATTTTTTTCAGCAGACACTAAAAACTTAAAGGAAGACTTGTTGATTAGTTTTCTATTCTTACTTTTAAAGACGTGGTTTCTCCGGTTTTCCATCATGAAATTTTCTCATTGATCGTAAAGTCTTAGAACCACAATTTTTTGTTTTCAATCACACAATTAAACTAAAATAAATTTATTCTATTGGTGATTCATTAGGAGAAATATTTAAAAAATATTCAACAGATATAGAAAAGGTGAATAGGTTAAACAACCCGTCTTACAGATTAAGCGACATGGAATAAAGAAACTTAATGCTTGGATAAGCTTGCTCGTACTCGTAAATGTTAATAGTTGTTGCAACAGCCCCAAAACAATTCCTTGCATGGATAAACTCTCTTAGGTTCATAGATGTAGCATGCACTTTCCATGTTCCACTTTAGACAATTCTTGGTCTACAACATTTATCAAATCTTGTCATTTAAAAGAATACATATTATAATGATCTTAATAACATTTTTTTTTGAATATAATGTTAAATTAAATTCAAAAGAAAATATCAGTTTTACATCAAGTGCAACTTTTTGTTTGAAAGGAAAATTTTACAAGTTTTAGCTTCTAGATTGAACCACATTTACAGTTCATTTCTATTTAGCTTATCACCAAGAGCTTGAATTGCTGAAAATTGATTCCTTACTTGTTTGTCAATCCATCGAATGAGAGTAGCTGCTGAGTTGGGATTTTCATCATGCCGTCTTGTGTTTCTCTCCATACTGCATAAATCGAGGGGCTTAGAAGGCGTAGTAGCGGGAAGGAAACTCCATGTTCTGTCAAGATTAGAATCTGATACATAGTAACAATCGAATGGCAGTCATTTATAAACTAAGAAAACTCCTTAGTTTATAAAAATGTATAACAAAATAGTAATCTGTTTATAAAAAAAACTTGTCGGGTGATTTTTTTTAAACAGATTATAAACTCTTCGCAAACTAGGGGGATTGATGTCGTTGAAACTAGGCATAAACTACCATATGGAAATATGCTATTTTTAGTTAAAGTAAGTAAACCAAACTCTTTTGTGCCAAGTTACCTTGTTTTAGGTGCTACGTGTGTGATTCCAAGTGTCTTTAGTACAGAAAGTTGGTTTAAAATTGTCTCCTTGCCTTTCCACAACACAATATCCCTTGAGTTTTAATCCCTGCTCTGTCGTTGCAGGTTTTAGGCGCTTTTCGATCTTGCTTAGCACTTCTACTCTATGCCTTCTTCTTCTGCGTAGGTTATAGGCTCCTGCTACTGTTTCATCTCGTCCTATCTCCAGATCAATAATTCCTCTCGGACCTACAACATTCATCAAACAACCCAAGCTGGACCAGTTGTCAAACCAAAAGGTGAGGATACATTGCCGATTTTGACTTTACAGGAGAGCTTTTTGCTGATGTTCTATAGTTTAAGAGTTTTTTCCACATCCAAGAACCCAAGCTGGTTGTGTCTGAAGTGACCAGAAAAAGACCTGCTTGATTAAATAGGTTTTTATCCACTACACCCATATAGAAGACCCATGGGAGACTATTCTCCATATCACTTTCAGGCAGCTTACATCATTTGCCTCTTTCAGAATCATGACAGCCCTCGCTTCTTCGTTTTGAACCACACACCTCTTCCCATGCAATTTTTTCTTTTTTCGATTCAAATCTGTTCCCAATCTCTTGAATACAGGATTTTGGAAGTCGAAAAGCAGCCAGCCAAAAGATTGTGCTACTCCATAAAACCGAACTTATCAAATTTAACCTTCCACCGAAAGAGAGGAAGTGAGTTGTCCATGGAGAATAATCTGTAGATCTAAATCGTTTAGTGACCAATGGAGTCCCAAATATCTAACTGGTCTGTCATTTCTTGATATACTCTTTTTGGGAATACCGGGTGAAATACATCATTTTCAATACTGAAGTTGCGACCTTTGAAAACCCTCAAAAACATTAACAATCCCTTCTATTGAACGAGCTTTTGCATCTGAAAGGCCCATGATGTCATCTGCAAAACTTGGGTGAGTTTAGCCTATTTGATTGTGTCTTGGGTGATATCCAAACTCTTTTGCCCCTGCAGCCTTATCAAGCTTTTTGAAAGGATGTCCATACTTATAAAAAACAGGTATGGTGAAAGAGAACAACCTTGACATAACCATCTTGTACTTCCAAAATAACCCACAAACTCTCCATTGACTTGAACCAAACATATAAAGCATCGATACTGGTTTTATATGTCATACTGTATACTAACAATTTTATTGGATCTTGTAGGTTGGAGGGAGACTTGAATTCCACATAACAGAACCGGTGCTATCAAAGATAGTCACGTATGTTGCTGCCAACAGGATTGACGATCTAAAGAACTGGCTTGTCGCTGGACCAGAAGGGGCAAAAGCTGTGTTATCTGCGGAGACATTGTACGTGCTTCGTTTAACTAAGACCCCGTATCCCGTTTGGTCCGCGCGACCGCTATCCCGGGATTATCCATTCTTCGTTAAGTGTTTGGAAAATAGGAGCCCAGATGCTTTGTGCGTAGAAGGGTTGAAGTTAGGTTTCTGTAATGGCGACATCGATGGGGCAATGGAACTGATGAGGGTGGTGAAAGATGATTACCCACTAGCAAAGATAGTGATATGATCCTGGTGAGGATCACGTCCCTGAATGCTCTCCAAGAGGTTGTGATGGTCGGAGTGAAGAGATGATGACTGCGGAAGTGATGAAATGATGTGAAACAGCGAGTATGGTCTGATGGGTTTTATGGATCGATGCAAAACTTCTAAAGGTTATGAACGACCCTTAGACTATCAAGCTTGCTCTGTACGTGGGTGAAGACCCTAGACGTGATGAACAAGAGGTGAAGTGAGGTGATACTTCGTAAGAGTGGTGAAAGACTCTTAGATTATCGAAACTTGCTTTTGGTGAGGATGAAGATCCGATCACTATAAGCAAGGATGATCAAACAAATATGAAGAGTTTTAGAATAAAGGTTTGATAAGATTAAAAGTAGAGTTTAGATCAGAATATAAAGGGGAAGAAGGGGAACGAGGGAGGTGGTCATCAAGACATGCCTCAAAAACCACTCCTCGAACACAACAAAAATAAATACAAGTTTGAATAAATCATAGAAATAAAAGATAGAGTTTGGGCCTGGTCTTATCAAGAGGCTGGGGTAGAGTAACCGGGCCTTACCTCATTAAAAACCTTGTTGGTAAATCCATTGGAAAAAACCCAAGAAGGGGAAAAAGAGTATAAGTTCGATTACCTCTCTTGATAAAAAGTCTAGGTGGCTTGGATCACAACCAGGGTGGTTGGATTAGCACACACTAAACTGCCCTGGATAGTGTTGAGAGGGTGGTGTTAAGATGTCTTGAATTGTTGAAGTGATCCTCTTAATATTCCCGGATCCAACGTTGTTGTTGAGCTCATCCATTTCTTCTTAGCTTCCGGCTACAAGCTGCTCCGGTTCAGCTGCTCTTTCATTGTGCTTGGCATGATCACATCATCCTCTCCCACTTGAAAAGGATTTGACCTCAAATCCGAACAATCTGCAATGAAAGGAAGAAGAGAATAAGTAACTTTGAATAAGAAATTTCTTTATACTTACCTCGAGAAAGGTGTTGTCGCTTATTGATCCTTTTGATGATTGTGAATAGGCCTTCTAATCTTTGGTGCTGGGTTGAACCTCCCTTCAGCCGAACTCGTTCTTTTCCACCATAGGTTCTCACGGATTCTCCAATTTCAAAGATTATTTGGAAATAAGCAAGGGTTTCTTGTCCTTCATGAAAACATTTCCAATTCCAGTCCTTGCAAAAGAAATTAAATGAGATAACATTTACGCCTGGTGGCTCCTCTTTTGTACCTGAAAATTTATCAACACTTTTGGAAAAGAGCAAGCATGTTATCACAGTCATGGACTCACAATAAACAAGTAAACATATCTCAGCTTGAATCAAAACATTATCCTTATCATGTTTCTCTTTTACTTGTGTTTTACAATAATGATTTGATTCCAAATATTCCTTGAATAAATCTAAAATTTTCTCAATGATTTCTGGAGATAACAAACTCATACTCACAGACCTTAAATCATGAGAAACAAATCGAGTTAAAGAGATACTTACCTGGATATGATCCTTGGAGTGTTCGGTGCTCCAAATTATCTCGGTAAATGAAAGCGGTCTTGGATCCGGGGCTCTTCTTTGATCAGAAAATTGTTGGTGAGAAAACTGTCGAATCTTGCAGGTTATCTTACACAATGAGAGCTCTCCTGGTCGCCATTGATAAGTTTGGAATGAACAAAATGATGAAAAATTAATTTTAGGCTCTCACGGGAAACATGTGAAGTGAAGAGGTCCAAATCTCGTGGGTGTATGAGTCTTGAACGTCCTAGATAGTGTCCAGGTCTCCAAATGTGGTTATGAGATGCATCACAGATGGGTGGTAGTCTTATGGGGTCATCCACTGGAAACACGTTCTTATGATTCTGCAAAAGACACATCATCTCACTCGGCAGCACCGTGCAAGGTTAGATACACAAGAGAATTTATCTAAAGAGACAAATATTTTATGATCCAAATATTCAGCATCATTAACCTTACTAACCATAGCAAAAAGATTAGCTTTACCTTGCTCTTGATTCCGCTTTTGAGTTTGATTTTGTCAAAGTAAAACTAATGAGCCGACAATGGTACAAGAATAGTCTTCTTTTCTTGAAAATGTTTTGAACTCACCATTAGTACAATCTGCACCAAGAGAGAGCAAGTTAGCTTTCATTCGTTTTTGAGAGTCTAGATAATTACCTCGGGTTTTTATTTTGTGGTGAGTCAACTGGTGGTTTCTCCTTGATCATAATGATGTGTTCAGTTCTTGTTACTCTCTCTGATGGATCCATTGTTAAGCTCCGTGTGGATGTGATTCCGCCTAAGCCATTGCACACATCTAAGGTACCTATATCTTTCTTGGTACTTAAGGGAAAAATCAAGTGCATTATACTTGAAATTTCAACATTCAAAACAGGTTGTTTGAAGCTACGAGTGAAAATAAAATTATTCCAATATCGAATAAACTTCGCAAGCTAAACTTACCTGAGTACCTTGTAAGATGTTACCAAACATTTCAGCTCGGCAAGCTTGTGAATGGGTTGACACGCAGTAGGTAATTGATCGTAGACCAGAACTGCTTCAGCATGAGTGAACCCTTTTAACACACGTGTTGTTGCTTCTCTAGGTGATTCTTGGAGTTTAACTTCTTGTGGTGATCCTGGTGGTTCTTCTTTGTTCAAGATGGTGTTGATGACATCTTGACAATCTTTATTGGCTTTGGTATCAGCTTTGGTCTTCAACTGAATATGATCTTCATAACCTGCCTGAGGTGTCATCGAAACTAACACAATCCTTCTTCCTTGATGTTCAAACAAATAACGGTTTCTGAAGCTTTCATGATGCGGTCATCAAACCTAGCTACCAACCATGAGAGAGATCACATGGAGCAAAGACAAGCCCGACCGAGACCGAGGAGAGCAAATCAACACTCAAAGGACCAAAACAAGTCTCAAGTTAATAAGAACTCAAACCAAGAACCAATATTGGAGTTCCTCAGGTCATGATGAGATGGATAAAGACATCTTCAAGGACTGTACTCTTTTCCTTCACTGTGGTTTTATCCCAATGGGTTTTTACCGGTAAGGTTTTAACGAGGCAGCAACTTGTTGGTGCAAAAAGCCCAAGGCTAATTGTTCCAGCTTAACCACCACTTTCATTACACTCTCATCTCATCTAGAGAGCACCTCGAAGTGAAATCAACCAATTATCAGTTCAGATGAAGGAGGTATTGATTTTACAAGTCAGCTGAATTCTAACATAACGGATTTGGACCGATGTACATTAAAAGGTGGATTCCGGCCAGACCAAGAGAAACCGAGCAACGAGGAGACCTGCTATGGAATCTTGACTCAAAATGGAAGCTCTGAGAGTTGGAATCAGGTAAAGAGATGCTTAGGAAACAGAAGATATGATTTTTACAAGTCAGGTGAATCTGAACTCACCCGGTTTGGACCTACCTGCACTATTTGGAGGATTACGGCCGAAGAACAAGGAACAAAGTTACAAACCAACTTGGTATGTATTCAGTACTCATCATAGAAGCTCAGTAAATTGGATTCCTACCAAACCGATATCAGATGAGGAAGTTATTCAATTTCTAAACCGGAACACTCTAGACTTGCCTTATATGGAGTCTTACTGGATTTTGGCGTCTTCACTCACATATCTGGCCACCTGGAGACATTCTAACCCAACCAGAGACTCCCCAATACTCCTCTAACTCAGCCAAAACGCAGAGAATCATCTGGACCATCCCAAGAATCAAGTTACTTTATCCGAGCCCCGAGTTCCCTTATTCGGAACCATGTGAATTTAATTCACAAGGGATTTTCCCCCAACTGTCTAGGCACGAATTTAAGGCTGATTCAATGCACCTGGACGTTCCTAGGCACCACTCCTTCCCACCCAAGCTATCAAGACTCAAGCCATTTCACAACTTACCTTATTTGGCCCGATTGCTTCATAAATTCACCATGGCCATATTTTCTTTTAATTCTGCGATTTGTTTCTTGTTTTAGACCTTAGGATCATTGTATTCTGAGCCTATAAAAGCTCATCTCGTTCTCCTTGTAAATCACCTTTCAATCAAAATTAATAGAAGTTTTCTTGTTTATCTTTCAAAGCGTTTCTTTGCAAAGATTGTTCTTTTTCTTTAGAATTAAGTGTGTGATTCACTAGTTCTATAGAACCTGCGGATTAGGTTATTTGTGAGATTCAAATAGCTTGTTCGTTCACTGATTGAGAGAGTCAATCACCATAGATTGAGAGAGTCAATCAAAACATCACCCCATCTCTACCTTGAATTCCACCTTCCGCGAGTCTAGGTTTTGGAATCTCTTGATCATCGGATTGATCTCGGCTTAGAAGTGATTCCATGCCTGTATCATCTGGTATCAGAGCTTCAAAACCTCATACCCATCAGGTTGTATTCATCCAACCTCTATCCCTTTTAATTTTCTGTTTTGTTGTTTCAATTTTCGTTAAAAAAATCGAAAACATATAAAAATCGTTTTTCTTTCTTTTGTTCTTGTTATTTGCTTCAGTATCTTTCATAAAAACCAAAAGAAAAATTTATTTGCTTCAGTTTGTTATTTTTTTCGATTTTATAAATAAAACCCCATAAAAAGTTTCTGATTTCACAGTTTCAGTTTTTCATCAATTTTGTTGTGTCAATTTTATAAAATCCATAAAAACTCAAAAAAAATATTTCGTCTTTTTTCTGCTTTAATTAGAGTCTTGAAAACCCAAAAAAAATTATCCCAGAATTTAGAAGTTTGTTTGGTATTTGTTTGAGAATTAAATCTCAGACATATCAAAAATCGCTTCTGGATTTTGATCTGTTTTGTTTGAGTCGTATAAAATCTGATAATTTCCAAAAAAATATTTTCTTTTTTGATTTCGTTAATTTAATCTCTTAAGAAGATTTAGCAAGTGGAATTTCAAATTTTGGAGTCCGTTTAATATTTTTTTCGAAGTTGTTTTCCAAACTATGTCCAATTGGCTCAAATTGTCTAAATCGGTTCTTTTAGTTGCTAGAGCTTTGATATTGTGTTGAATCTTTTTTAGGAACCATCTGCCATGGACTATGAATCTGATTTAGAGGATGAAAGAAGTGAGTTTAACACCTCAGAGATCAATTGGGGTGAAGAACTGGACCCCTCATGGAGTGGAGACGAAGGATATGACCCCAACTCATGGGAAGGAGGTGCTGATTCTGAATTCAGTACTGGAGAAGGCTATGAACGTAATGAAGAACACTGGGATGATGAGACAGAGTCAGAAAGTGCGCTCTATGAAGAAGAAGACCTCGGATTTACTAGCTCTCAAATCGGTTTAGAGGAAGAAACTAATGTGCGTGATGAAGAAAAATCAGAATCAAGTTTCTGTGAAGAAGTTGGCTTTCATGACAGTTTGGAGGATCAACACCACAAATTTGATTTGCAAAACAAATCAAGAGATGAACAGAGGCTCAAGCAACACGCCTATGAAGAAGAGTCAAGTTTTGCTGAAGATGAATCATGCCATGATGAAGAAGAAAACTATGAAGAGACTGGTTCAGAACGTGAAGAAGAGGATAGACCATGGTGTGAGATTCCTTACTTCAACCATGAAGATGAGACTGAGTCTCAAAGGTCTCCAGAAGAGTTTGTTGAAGAGGAGGAAGTCAAAAGTGAGGCTGGAAGAGATGATTTTGAAGAAGCCTACATCCAAGAGGATGAAGACATAGCTGAAGAGCCTCGGTACATCCAGTTTTCTGGTCATGAACAAGGACCAGAAGCTTACTTACATTGGGAGAACGATATGGAGAATTGGTTTCGTTCCCAATACATACCTAAGGAAGACATGCTTTCCTATGCCTTAGACACCCTAGTTGGAGCGCACAAGAATGGTGGCAACAAGAAGATTTTTGGCGTCAAAGTTCCCAGCCAATCAACACTTGGGGACTACTCAAGCAAAGCATGTACCAGACATTTGTTCCAAAGTCCCTAAACAAGGACTATACTCCAAGGAAGTTCTTATTCCAATCAGCTCCAAAGGGAGGTCGGTTCCAAAGCAACCATACAGTTCTAAACTGAAGAGAAGGACGACACCATCACCCATTAAGAGGACTGAGGCCACATTAATCACTCAAGCACAAGAGGAGGAACCAATGGCAAAAGTCGTAGCTCACAAGCAAAGTCCGAGCTCAATGCTTGAACCAGACAGTGAACCAAAGCAATGTAAGTCTCCTAAGCTATCTAAATCCAAAGAAATAATCTGTTATAGATGTCATAAGCAAGGTCATTTTGCTGTGACTTGTCCTGAAAGAAACATGATAAACGATATTTCTATAGAATCAAAACTAAGTGCACGGAGGCAAGCAATGACATTATTGAAGTGAGTTTTGAAAATTACAGTTCTAGGATAATTCTCTTGTCTATGCCAAAGGTTGATGTTGTAGGACATAACAAGAAGCATGAAACTCAAGAAGTGGTAAGAAGAGTGAAACTTGAGAAGAAATATTTAGAAACAACATCCCCAGCTCAAGTAAGTGATCAATCTGAGTTCATTAATTATTGTAAGAATATTATGCTCACTTGTAGTCTCAAGAATGCTATTATAAGTACATTTGTTCCAGATTTAATGCACTTGATTTTTCCATTAAGTTTAAAAGAAAGATCAGGTACCCTAAGCGAAGTACAAAACCGAAGAGAAACCACATCGAAATGGAATTTAACTTCGGATGAAATGGAGGAACCAGCTGCGTGTAATCACATGCCATCTCCAGAGTTCATGGTGTGTTTGCCAGACCCTAACAAACGAGGGGATTTCATCGACAACATTCTGATCAAAGAAGAGCCACCCGACGTAGCATGCTTCAATGAATCACCAACAAACCGAGGTAAGGTTTTAAACCCCCAAAGGAGGATGAACACTAACTTGCTTTCGCTTAGTGCAGGTAATCAAGGTTTGAGGTCAAAACCTTTTTGAAGAAGGAGGGTATGATGTGGTCATCAAACCTAGCACCAACCATGAGAGAGATCACATGGAGCAAAGACAAGCCGTTGAGACCGAGGAGAGCAAATCAACATTCAAAGGACCAAACAAGTCTCAAGTAAACAAGGAACTCGAACCAAGCTCCATTATTGGAGTTCCTCCTGTCATGATGTGAGGGATAACGACAGCTTCAAGGACTGTACTCTTTTTCCTTCACTGTGGTTTTATCCCAATGGGTTTTTACGGTAAGGTTTTAACGAGGCAGCAACTTGTTGGTGCAAAAGCACCCAAGGCTAATTGTTCCAGCTTAACCACTACTTGCATTACATTCTCATCTCATCTAGAGAGCACCTCGAAGTTGAATCAACCAATTATCAGCTCAGATGAAGGAGGTATTGATTTTACAAGTCAGCTGAATTCTAACATAACGGATTTGGACCGATGTACATTAAAAAGGTGGATTCCGGCCAGACCAAGAGAAACCAAGCAACGAGGAGACCTGCTATGGAATCTTGACTCAAAATGGAAGCTCTGAGAGTTAGAATCAGGTAAAGAGATGCTTAGAAACAGAAGATATGATTTTTTACAAGTCAGGTGAATCTGACCTCACCCGGTTTGGACCTACCTGCACTATTTGGAGGATTACGGCCGAAGAACAAGGAACAAAGTTACAAACCAACTTGGTATGTATTCAGTACTCATCATAGAAGCTCAGTAAATTGGATTCCTACCAAACCGATATCAGATGAGGAAGTTATTCAATTTCTAAACCGGAACACTCTAGACTTGCCTTTATATGGAGTCTTGCGGATTTGGGAGTCTTCAATCACATATTTGGAGACATTCTAAACCAACCAGAGACTCTCAATACTCCTCTAACTCAGCCAAAACGCAGAGAATCATCTGGATCATCTCAAGAATCAAGTTACTTTATACGAGACCCGAGTTGCCTTATTCGGAACCATGTGAATTTAATTCACAAGGGATTTTCCCCCAACTGTCTAGGCACGAATTTAAGGCTGATTCAATGCACCTGGACGTTCCTAGGCACCACTCCTTCTCACCCAAGCTATCAAGACTCAAGCCATTTCACAACTTACCTTATTTGGCCCGATTGCTTCATAAATTCACCAACGGCCATATTTTCTTTTAATTCTGCGATTTGTTTCTTGTTTTAGACCTTAGGATCATTGTATTCTGAGCCTATAAAAGCTCATCTCGTTCTCCTTGTAAATCACCTTTCAATCAAAATTAATAGAAGTTTTCTTGTTTATCTTTCAAAGCGTTTCTTTGCAAAGATTGTTCTTTTTCTTTAGAATTAAGTGTGTGATTCACTAGTTCTATAGAACCTGCGGATTAGGTTATTTGTGAGATTCAAATAGCTTGTTCGTTCACTGATTGAGAGAGTCAATCACCATAGATTGAGAGAGTCAATCAAAACATCACCCCATCTCTACCTTGAATTCCACCTTCCGCGAGTCTAGGTTTTGGAATCTCTTGATCATCGGATTGATCTCGGCTTAGGAGTGATTCCGTGACTGTATCACTTCATGCTGTACTCTTATGTCTAATTGCCACGGTCTTCCAAGGAGAATATGACTTGTTTCCATAGGTAGAACATCGCACAATACTTCATATTCGTATTTCCCTATGGACAGAGGCACAAGGACCTGGTTCTTGACTTCCAGCTCTCCCTCATAATGAAGCCATTGCAGCTTATAAGGCTTAGCTCTCTTAATGACCCGCTAGTCCGAGTTTTTTCAACCATGGACTCACTCGCAACATTGGTGCAGCTACCCCAATCGATTACTAGACTGCAAACCCTTTCCTTCACTAGACAATGGGTGTGGAATAAATCAACACTTATCTTAGTCTCTTCCGGATTTTGTTTTTGTGTTGCCGGTTTAGTCATTCCTTGACTTTCAAATGGCATGTCTTTAGTAACTTGAAACTGGGATCCATCAAATGGAATTCTAGCTTGACCAGAATCTTCTTTATGCATGGTTGGTCGAATAAAAT
Source organism: Cardamine occulta (assembly GCA_028015245.1). Lineage (NCBI taxonomy): Eukaryota > Viridiplantae > Streptophyta > Magnoliopsida > Brassicales > Brassicaceae > Cardamine > Cardamine occulta. The sequence continues at coordinate 20,422,841 of CM051372.1, forward strand.
GTCCTCCTCGGTTGATTTGATGATTGGGACTTTCGGTTTAGTTTTTTCAAGGTTGGCTTCGATCTTGGCTACAACATCTAGTGGCGTATCTCCAAATTTCTAGCTGTGTTATCCTCTGCCTTTCTTCACACTTCTAGGCTTTCTTTGACTGTCATGAGACGATTTACCATCAGGTCTACAGTAGTCATAGGCTGCTTCTTCTCTTTGTTGTCTCGGCTTGTCTCTCCATGGCCCTCTGCTTGGTTTTTCTTTTAGACGACCATGCCATTGTGGACATACTTCTTCAAATCGTCGGTTCCTGGCTGTTAATCTTTCACACAACTTATGAGCCCTCTTAGCCAGCATAGCCTCAAATCGTTCTTGTTCAGCATCATTGATGGATCTTTCTAGTTAAGCTTTCATAGTGGCCATACTCTCAACCATCATAACTTTGAAGGAGTCCATAAGTTGCTTGTTGGAGTTGGAAGACTTTTTGTTCATCATGGCTGGTTCCCACCATGGTACCTGTTCAAATCCCAACAAGTAAACAAGTAAAATGCTCAAACACAACAAGGAAAAAACTTGGCAAGAAACCTAAACGACAGTCTGACCTGATCAAACAGAATAAAATATCAAATCACGTTCAACAATTCCGGATTCAATTTTAACAAATACTAGACTCAATATAGGTTTCAATGCAACAGATTTCACGATTTTAGGATTAACCAATGATTTTAAACAATTCTAGCAACTTAACACGAAAATAACTTTTCAAATTCCGAGAACCTCTAGTTGCGACTGTTCGACGAAATCAACCTCGAAAAATTATCAAAACATGTTCAAACATTATAGAATCAATTTTAACAAATACTAGACTCGTTTTCGAAACAGATTCAACAGATCTAACGATTTTATCAGACAAACTGAATTTATGAAAATTCTAGCAATCATCAGACATAATCGATTCAAATGATCTGTGGAATATCAAAGGTAAAACGTTTTGAATCGACACAACCTGGGTTGGAGCGAGCTCTGATACCATTTGATATGATCCCGGTGAGGATCACGTCCCTGAATGCTCTCCAAGAGGTTGTGATGGTCGGAGTGAAGAGATGGTGGATGCGGAAGTGATGAAATGATGTGAAACGGCGAGTATGGTCTGATGGGTTTTATGGATCGATGCAAAAATTCTAAAGGTTATGAACGACCCTTAGACTATCAAGCTTGCTCTGTACGTGGGTGAAGACCCTAGACGTGATGAACAAGAGGTGAAGTGAGGTGATACTTTGTAAGAGTGGTGAAAGACTCTTAGACTATCGAAACTTGCTTTGGTGAGGATGAAGATCCGATCACTATAAGCAAGGATGATCAAACAAATATGAAGAGTTTTAGAATAAAGGTTTGATAAGATTAAAAGTAGAGTTTAGATCAAAATATAAAGGGGAAGAAGGGGAAGACGAGGAGGTGGTCATCAAGACATGCCTCAAAAACCACTCCTCGGAACACAACAAAAATAAATACAAGTTTGAATAAATCATAGAAATAAAAGATAGAGTTTGGGTCTGGTTTTATCAAGAGGCTGGGGTAGAGTAACCGGCCTTACCTCATTAAAAACCTTGTTGGTAAACCCATTGGGAAAAAACCCAACAAGGGAAAAAAGAGTATAAGTCCGATTACCTCTCTTGATAAAAGTCTAGGTGGCTTGGATCACAACCAGGGTGGTTGGATTAGCACACACTAAACTGCCCTGGATAGTGTTGAGAAGGTGTTGTAAAGATGTCTTGAATTGTTGAAGTGATCCTCTTAATATTCCCGGATCAAACGTTGTTGTTGAGCTAATCCATTTCTTCTTAGCTTCCTCGGCTACAAGCTGCTCCGGTTCAAGCTGCTCTTTCATTGTGCTTGGCATGATCACATCAGATAGTATTCATTGTGTTGAACCACTGCACTGACAAACCAACCACGGAGGATGAGCTGACTTTTAGAACCAAGTACTGGTGTTTCTCAGATATCGAAACTATGGGGGAAGAATTGTTGTACCACATTAACTGTCTCAAACCAAAGAGCTGTAATACATATCTGGAAACATGGAACTCGGAAAACTTTCCCATGTGTTGGGACGACCACGTATGGATGGAAGAATTCAATGATGAGAGATGTATCGAATGTGTTCTGTGGTACCTTTCTATTGATATTTGTAGACTCTCGTAGGTTAATTTTAAGTTTGAATGTTAAAAAGTTTCATGCTTTCCTTGTTTCAAATCTTTCATTAAGCAATGTTCAATTTAAATGTTAAAAAGTTCCATGCTATTTTTGCTTATGAGTTTGTTATGAAGTCCAAACGGATCTGTTAGGGTGGCGGGTAAATTGACACACGAATATAATTGTTAGGTCGTGTTATTCTATTGATATTTGTAGACTCTCGTATATTGATTTTAAGTTTGAATGTTCTAAAGTTTCATGCTTTCCTTGCTTCGAATCTTTCATTAAGCAATGTTCATTTTAAACGTTAAAAAGTACCATGCTTTCCTTAAAAAGTAACTCAGAAGCAAGGAAAGCATGTTAATTAAAGAAATACATCTTAGATAAATTTCAATCTTAGTTTCGAAGGTAATGCAATTGGTCCCCGACAACGGCTCCAAAAACTTGATACACAGAGTTTTACACCTATATAAACTACTGCAAGTGCACAACAAATGTTGTAGCAATCTAGGGATCGATTACTTATCAGGCAGCTCCTCTACCACCACCGACGACGCCGTAGGCCAACGTACAATGCATGAGATCAAACCGGAGAGGAATACCGATGAGACAAGAGCTTCAAACAGGGGATTTTTGGTTTAAGGGGAAAAATAGAAAAACCCTCACTTTTTTCACTTTATTTTCATAGGCAGCGTTTTCAACTTTATTTCCATGTGTGGCTCTAATTAAAACTCTCGTGAGCCTGATCTTGCACATGATTATTGTTGGGTTTTTTTTTTGATTTGGTGTGAATGTGAAGATATTGAAGACTAAACAAAAAGAGAGTCTTTTTGTTTTTGTTTTTTTTCATCTGGGGTAATTATTAGATGATGTAAAACCAGTTATACAAACATCCAACGAAACTAAAGCCGGCGGACACACAAATAGATGTCCCCAGAAATTAAAGCATCCCGGAAAACTATGCCCAAAGGAATGAGAAACTTATAAACTAAGACAAAGGGCAAATGAGATCCTAAACAACAAAGGGTACAAAGACTAAATCTGAAACATGAGAACCAAGTATTTGAGTCTGGAATCAAGCCAAACCACGAAGCCAACCACAACACCTAAAATGGAGGAGCCTTAACCAATAGCAAACCAAAGGGGACGACAATCCCATCCAGCGAAGCGGTTCCACCTATAGCGGATGAAGACTACCACACTGAGAAGAAGTTCCAAGGAATCCAGACCGGCGAGACGGGATCGAAGACAAAAGATAACTAGATCGCGACAAAACTCCCAGATACGACAAAATCAAAGGAATACGATTGTACAATGCCTCTAAAGAAACCATTGAACTGATGAGATCTCGATCAGATCTATAAAGTAGAGACAAAGAGCGAACCAAATTAACCCGGGCCACTCCAAACTAACGAAAGACCGACAAGAGATTGAACCGGAAAGAGAGTAAAGCAAACTCTATTAATGGGTTTACAACTTTACAACTTTCTATTTTTCTTGGGTTTTTCCTTTTATCTTCTAAATAATTTATGTTAAAGTAGCCAATAGCTTTCTTATAAATAGTCCTCTAAAGCTTGTAAAGAGAATCATCTATCTTCGAACTGAATTAATAAAAAAAAAATTAAGCTTTGCAAAGAAGTGTATTCTTTACAATCTCAACCCTCTGTTTTCCGTGAAGAAAACAGAGCTTTCTCCTTGTTTTTTCTACCTTCTCGGGAACTTGAGAAACAATTTTTTTTTCCGTGCTTCCGCTCCATCAGATAGACGCAAGTCCGGCTCTAATTAGATAAACCTAATACATTTTGAAACTTACGAGATAGATGCAAGTCTGACTCTAAGATAAACCTAATGAATTACACATTGTCTATACTATTAATTGGGAAGAACTCTTTATAAAAAAGCTTTTAAAATGTAAAAAATTACATACAATGTCATTGCTTTAATTTCAATCAAAGAGTAAAAAAAAAATCCTTTATGGGCAATTTTGTCAAACTCACCAAATCAATGGACGGGGATCTTCAGCTGGATATTGGACATTGGACGCGGACCTTATCGGGGTCGTCTTCAAAGCATCTCAATCTTTTCTCGATCTCTTAGAGATTTTCCTTCAATCAAACCAAATAAATTGTTAGTCCTTTTTAAGATTTCCATAACTACCGTGTAGATTTAATTCCGAGCATTAATATTAAGAATATCCATAAAATAGCTATCATAATTTCATATATCTCTAATAAAATTCCAGTGTTTGTTTATATTTAATATATAACTAGATTCGGACCCGCACGTATGTGCAGGGTTATGTTTGTAAATGTTTTATTAGATATAGTATAAATAATCCAAATTTATACAAATTATGTATTCAGTTTAGTTTTAATCCAGTTTATTAATATTAAAAATAATAATGATTTCATTAGTATTTTGACACTCGGACTGATCATAATGTTATACCAGAATTAACCGTGAACCGGATTAGTGATAAGTAATATTTATATGTACTAAACTCGTGAACTATCAATTTGGATATAAAATCGCCAAGAACGATTAAAATTAAAATAATTGGATCCGCGTGTTTTTTTTTAAAACATTTATGAAATTTTATACTTACGATTGAATTTAGATATATTCTTAGTACGGATGTACATAATTCATATTCTATTGTGTTCCATCCCGTTTTGTCCCTTAATTGTTAATAGCCATGTTAAGTGGATCAAACCCGCAACCCGCGACCCGCTCCATAGTGAATTATATGAATTTTTTACCTGCATCAAACCGCAATCCGCGACCCACCAAATAATAATAATTAATCTGTACCTACTCCACATAAATTTGCGGATACCCACGGGTAATCAGTAAATATTTAAATAATAAATTTATTAATAATTTTTGTACAATTAATATTTATTTATAAATTTTTAGTATTAAAAAACATAAATTCCCAATTAAAATTTTTTTTGATATATATATATTTTATATTTTTAAAATTTAACTACTAAATTTTATAAAATAATAGTAATTAATAGTTTATTTTCTTAATGCGGTCACCCCAAAACCGCTTTTTACAAAATATGATGACCCATGCGGGTCTAACGGCGGACCATGGGTTATGAATTTTTGATCTGTATCAAACCACACATATGTTATCATTATTCAAAATTCTTATCCCGTTTTTATTGAACATTGTTCGAGTAATGTTTTTTGTTATCCGAATTAACCAAACACGTCTCATACCCACTATTTTTTGTTCCAATACCAAAAATAGACTGACCTTTAACATAACAGATTGATTTCGTTGAATAACGATATTAGAGTAATCAAAATTAAATTACCGTGTTTGAAACTATAAATACTTAGTAAAATAAATTACTTAAAAACTCGTATAATTTGGAAAAATAAAATTATATACATATGAAAATATATTTAATGTGATTTTTATTGGACATTTATGTTTTTACAAAACATATTAATAGAATATAGAATATGCCTTCTGTTAGTTTATATACTAGGCATTTATGTTTACATTTTGTTAGTAATAATTGTTATTACTAAATTTTATATATTAATACTTCTAACTATATTATCTTTCTATAAAGAAATGTCATATTAATATATGTATAGATTTGCTATATTTTGAATAATATTTTTCCTTATAAACGTATTGGTATTAAACATATAAGCAAGATTCAGATTTTGAAAAAATAAATTATAGTATTCAATTTATTATTATAAGTTAACAAAATCTTTAATTTACACATAAATCTTCTTATAAAAGATTTTTTTAGAGATTTCCTGATTATGTGAAATTATTTACTTAGTAATTAATATTTAAAAAATCTTTTAAGACCAGGACTTGTAGCCTAGCGATTGTGTTATGGCTGTCACTGTTTCTCCGCCTAGGATCGAGCCCAGCATAATGCAAAATTAGTTGTTGACAAAAAAAATAAAAAATCTTTTAATTGTGTTTGGATACATGAATATAAGTTAAGATACAAAGACATTTTTGCCATTAATAGATTTTTTTTTGTTCTCTTTTCCAATGGTATTTCATGTAAATATTTTAAAACTCTAATGTTTCTTTTAAATAGTACTTTCCTTTTAATAGTATAGGTAATTAATCAGAAATACACAAAATATTTATTAAAATCAATAAATACTTATTTAATTATTAGTTTCAACAAAATTCACCATGCAAAAATAACAAAAACGAGTAGATTACATTTTATGATATATTTATTTTGTTCCATATATATCCTTAAAAATAAAACAAATATGTGACTTTACTTGTGATCCGACCAATTTAACTTGGTGATCCCGATTGTTTGATACATTTTTCAATTCACCATCAAATTTGGTTTCATATTTTCTTACATTTAAAAGTGCAGTGGCATTCTGGTTCCTTAAATTTTGGTTTCTTGCAAATACCAGTCCCATTACGTGTCCTCGCACATATGCCGGTACAAATACGAGGCCCACATGGATCTGAAGTAGACACACAGCTGAGTGCCATTTAAACAAAAATTCTTCGCATCTACAACTTCAGAACACATTTTTGTCCTTCTGTTTCTTTCACAATTACTCCTACAATAATAAAATTTTAAGACATAAAATATCAGTTTCGATTTAGAAGAAAATATATTGTTATTATTTTATTCATAAAGACTGATGTTTGAGGAGTTTTAGGCATATTAATAAAATTAGTTAAGAGCTTGTGTCATGCACGGACAAATTTTATGCTATTTATGTTTATTATAATATTATTTATAGTAATATATACACTGTGAACTTTCAATATATGGATTTTCAATATGTTTGAAAATAAAAAAAGTTGTTGTGTTTGGTTTTATTAGAAAATTAACAATATATTCATTTAATTATTATATACATGGAAAATATGTTTATGGTTCTAAATGTAATGTAATTAAATGTTAATTGATGTAAATATTATTTAATTTTAATGTAAATTCATTTTAAATGAGGTAAATGTTTAATTAAATGTAATGTAGTTAAAATGTTAAATGTTAGTTGATGTGATTTTTAGTGTTTGCCATATGAGATAAGGCTAACACATTTTTTGTCCTTCTGTTTCTTTCACAATTACTCCTACAATAATAAAATTTTAAGACATAAAATCTAAAATATACATACATGATCAAAATACTAATTAATAATATTCTAACTTTTCCTTTAATGGATTAAATCAATACACAAAAAGAAAACTAAAACTTAAGAAAATCTCTTTTGGAGCTATAAAATTGCTTTGTTTTTTGACTAACATGCCAAATTAATTACCTAAAATTCTTTACATATATTTTCTGCACTGATATAGTAATTAGGTAATGGTGTTTTCTGGTTTAGTTTATGCCTTTTTGGAATCTTTGCATGAAAACATAACTACGTGTATAATAATTGAATAAAATTGTGAATAGGATGAATAACCATGAAACTAGTAAAATTTTACAAAGTTATCATACAAATGTATGAATTATAGAACTAACAAAGTTATATAAAGAAAATTCAAATATGTCATTGGTTTTGGTCTTCTAAGTCTAGCATAAAACAATTGCACTCAATTATTTATATTTGGCGGAAATTTAATATTAATTATTGAATTTGCTGTTATATAATTCTATAGCTAAAATAAAAGAGTAAAGTTTCGCTGTCTAGCTCATATACAAATAGGTTTGAAATAATATAAATGAGTATTTTTTAGGGAAATAACATGTTAAAATCATCTTTATTTTAACTAATTATTTATAAAATATTTAAATGATGGTATATATGAATACAAACCTATAGCGAGCGGTGAAGATAGTTAGGATGGTGACCGGGAGACGATTGAGTTTACTCATCTCATACGCTAAGACCAAACGGTGATTTTGTTTTTTAACTTACTTTTTTGTAACAAATTGATGATGTTTTAAAAGTTAGTAAAACAGCAATGTTTACAAATATATATATATAGAAATTTAGATGTATCACATTTTTGCTACATCTAATCTAAACCTCCTTAAATTGTGGTTTTTATTTCTTAAAACGTAGATTTGTTTTCAACCAGACACTAAAAAAACTTAAAGGAAGACTTGTTGATTAGTTTTCTATTCTTACTTTTAAAGACGTGGTTTCTCCGGTTTTCCATCATGAATTTTTCTCATTGATACGTAAAAGTCTTAGAACCACAATTTTTTTTGTTTTCAATCACACAATTAAACTAAAATAAATTTATTCTATTGGTGATTCATTCGGGAGGGGAAATATTTAAAAAAATATTCAACAGATATAGAAAAGGTGAATGGGTTAAACAACCCGTCTTACAGATTAAACGACATGGAATAAAGAAACTTAATGCTTGGATAGCTTGCTCATACTCATAAATGTTAATAGTTGTTGCAACAGCCCCAAAACAATTCCTTGCATGGATAAACTCTCTTAAGGTTCCGTAGATGTAGCATGCGCACTTTCCATGTTCCACTTTAGGCAATTCTTGGTCAACAACATTTATCAAATCTTGTCATTTAAAAGAATACATATTATAATGATCTTAATAACATTTTTTTTTTAATATAATGTTAAATTAAATTGAAAAGAAAATATCAGTTTTACATCAAGTGCAACTTTTTGTTTCGAAAGAGAAAATTTTACAAGTTTTTAGCTTCTAGATTCGAACCACATTTGCAGTTCATTTCTATTTCGCTTATCACCAAGAGCTTGAATTGCTGAAAATTGATTCCTTACTTGTTTGTCAATCCATCGAATGAGAGTAGCTGCTGAGTTTGGATTTTCGCCATGACGTCTTGTGAAGACGTAGTAGCGGGAAAGGAAACTCCATGTTCTGTCAAGATTAGAATCTGATACATAGTAACAATCGATGGCCAGTCATTTATAAACTAAGAAAACTCCTTAGTTTATAATAAATGTATACAACAAAATAGTAATCTGTTTATAAAACTCTTTCGACAAACTAGGGGGATTGATGTCGGTAAACTAGGCATAAACTACCATATGAAAAATATGCTATTTTTAGTTAAAGTAAGTAATCCACATGAGAAGAAGAGATGGTCCCGTGTTTCAAGAGAGTTTGAGCAGAAGACACACGCCCGATGATCCCACATTCCAATTGATCATATGATCCCCTGTTGAGAGGCGGTTGTGTATCCCATAAGCCAAGTGCAAAAGGAAAATTTTGGTGTTGCATGGGTAAACCAAACTCCTTTGTGCCAAGTTACCTTTTTTTAGGTGCTACGTGTGTGATTCCAAGTGTCTTTAGTACAGAAAGTTGGTTTAAAATTGTCTCCCTTGCCTTTCCACAACACAATATCCCTTGAGTTTTAATCCCTGCTCTGTCGTTGCAGGTTTAGAGCGCTTTTGATCTTGTTTAGCACTTCTACTCTATGCCTTCTTCTTCTGCGTAGGTTATAGGCTCCTGCTACTGTTTCATCTCGTCCTATCTCCAGATCAATAATTCCTCTCGGACCTACAACATTCATCAAACAACCCAAGCTGGACCAGTTGTCAAACCAAAAGGAGGTGAGGATACATTGCCGATTTCGACTTTACAGAGAGCTTTTGTTGATGTTCTATATTTTAAGAGTTTTTTCCACATCCAAGAACCCAAGCTGGTTGTGTCTCGAAGTGACCAGAAAAAGACCTGCTTGATTAAATAGGTTTTTATCCACTGCACCCATATAGAAGACCCATGGGAGACTATTCTCCATATCACTTTCAGGCAGCTTACATCATTTGCCTCTTTCAGAGATCGATGACCAAGCCCTCCTTCTTGTTTCGGGCTTACACACCTCTTCCCATGCAATTTTTTCTTTTTCGGATTCAAATCTGTTCCCAATCTCTTGAATACAGGACTTTGGAAGTCGAAAAGCAGCCAGCCAAAAGATTGTGCTACTCCATAAAACCGAACTTATCAAATTTAACCTTCCACCGAAAGAGAGGAAGTGAGTTTTCCATGATCTTGTTTTGTTCCTGATCTTTTCCAACAATGGAGAATAATCTGTAGATCTAAATCGTTTAGTGACCAATGGGAGTCCCAAATATCTAACTGGTCTGTCATTTCTTGATATACTCTTTTGGGAATACCGGTGAAATACATTATTTTCAATACTGAAGTTCTGACCTTTGGAAAACCCCTCAAAAACATTAACAATCCCTTCTATTGAACGAGCTTTTGTATCTGTAAGGACCATGATGTCATCTGCAAAACTTAGGTGAGTTAAGCCTATATTCTTGTATCTGGGGTGATATCCAAACTCTTTTGCCCCTGCAGCCTTATCAAGCTTTTTTGAAAGGATGTCCATACTTATAAAAAACAGGTATGGTGAAAGAGAACAACCTTGACGTAACCATCTTGTACTTCCAAAATAACCCACAAACTCTCCATTGACTTGAACCAAACATATAAAGCATCGATACTAGTTTTCTATGTCGTACTGTATACTAACAATTTTTATTGGATCTTGTAGGTTGGAGGGAGACTTGAATTCCACATAACAGAACCGGTGCTATCGAAGATAGTCAGTTATGTTGCTGAAAACAGGATTGAAGATCTAAAGAACTGGCACGTCGCTGGACCAGAAGGGGCAAAAGCTGTGTTATCTGCGGAGACATTGTCTGTGGTTCGTTTAAATAAGACCCCGTATTTTGTTTGGTGGGCGCGACCTATATCCTGGTATTATCCATTCTTCGTTAAGTGTTTGGAAAATAGGAACCCATATGCTTTGTACATAGAAGGGTTGAAGTTAGGTTTCTGTAATGGCAACATCAATGGGGCAATGGAACTGATGAGGGTGGTGAAAGATGATTACCCACTAGCAAAGATAGTGTTCATTGTGTTGAACCACTGCACTGACAAACCAACCACGGAGGATGAGCTGACTTTTAGAACCAAGTATTGGTGTTTCTCAGATATTGAAGCTATGGGGGAAGAAGTGTTGTACCACATTAACTGTCTCAAACCAAAGAGGTGTAATACATATCTGGAAACATGGAACTCGGAAAACTTTCCCATGTGTTGGGACGACCACGTATGGATGGAAGAATTCAATGATGAGAGATGTATCGAATGTGTTCTGTGGTACCTTTCTATTGATATTTGTAGACTCTCGTAGATTGATTTTAAGTTTGAATGTTAAAAAGTTTCATGCTTTCCTTGCTTCGAATCTTGCATTAAGCAATGTTCAATTTAAATGTTAAAAAGTTCCATGCTATTTTTGCTTCTGAGTTTGTTATGAAGTCCAAACGGATCTGTTCGGGTGGCCAGGTAAATTGACACACGAATATAATTGTTAGGTCGTGTTATTCTATTGATATTTGTAGACTCTCGTATATTGATTTTAAGTTTGAATGTTCTAAAGTTTCATGCTTTCCTTGCTTCAAATCTTTCATTAAGCAATGTTCATTTTAAACTTTAAAAAGTACCATGCTTTCCTTGCTTCGAAACTCAGAAGCAACGAAAGCATGGTAATTAGAGAAATACATCTTAGACTAAATTTCAATCTTAGTTTCGAAGGTAATGCAATTGGTCCCCGGCAACGGCTCCAAAAACTTGATACACAGAGTTTTACACCTATATAAACTACTGCAAGTGCACAACAAATGTTGTAGCAATCTAGGGATTGATTACTTATCAGGCTCCTCTACCACCACCGACGACGCCGTAGGCCAACGTACAATGCATGAGATCAAACCGGAGAAGAATACCGAGGAGACAAGAGCTTCAAACAGGGGATTCTTGGTTTAAGGGGAAAAATAGAAAAACCCTCACTTTTTCACTTTATTTTCATAGGCAGCGTTTTCAACTTTATTTCCATGTGTGGCTCTAATTAAAACTCTCGTGAGCCTGATCTTGCACGTGATTATTGTTGGGTTTTTTTTTTTGATTTGGTGTGAATGTGAAGATATGGAAGACTAAACAAAAAGAGAGTCTTTTTGTTTTTTGTTTTTTTCATCTGGGGTAATTATTAGATGATGTAAAACCAGTTATACAAACATCCAACGAAACTAAAGCCGGCGGACACACAAATAGATGTCCCCAGAAATTAAAGCCAGCGGATAACAAACCATCATGGAAAACTATGCCCAAAGGAATGAGAAACTTATAAACTAAGACAAAGAGCAAATGAGATCCTAAACAACAAAGGGTACAAAGACTAAATCTCAAACATGAGAACCATGTATTTGAGTCTGTAATCAAGCCAAACCACGAAGCCAACCACAACACCTAAAATGGAGGAGCCTTCACCAATAGCAAACCGAAGGGGACGACAATCCCATCCAACGAAGCGGTTCCACCTATAGCGGATGAAGACTACCACACTGAGAAGAAGTTCCAAGGAATCCAGACCGGCGAGACGGGATCGAAGACAAAAGATAACTAGATCGCGACAAAACTCCCAGATACGACAAAATCAAAGGAATACGATTGTACAATGCCTCTAAAGAAACCATTGAACTGATGAGATCTCAATCAGATCTATAAAGTAGAGACTGACAACGATGCAAGCAAGACCACAAAATACCAGGACTAAATGAGCAGCCATCAACAGATAGGACTAACACAAACCAAGAGCAAACCAGCATAATAAAGATGGAAAGACGGAGCAAGCGAGAAGATTGAAAACCCAAAGAAGAGGTACTTGGGAACCGAGCCGTGAACAGATATGGGATCATCGACAAACCCTAACCACCACACTTGCAACGCAACCATCACTGGCCTCAATGGCTGAGCCCCATGCCTTCTCGAACCTTGCCACCACACCACCATCTTCTCCGTTTAAACATGAGCATCACATGAGAAGACGACCTGATTTCGTCAATCATTCTTCATTAGTAAAGACAGTTAAATCTCCACATGCCAAACGAAGCACCTGATAAGGACCAGCCGAAATCACCACAAACATAAGAGAACCGAATCGAAAACAGAAGTAGATCAATAAATAGATCCAGATCTGAGATCAAATCCAATATATCGACAAACCATGGGAGACAATGAACAAGACCCGAAAAAAGAGACTAAGCAAAAGCCAGGACAAACCCTGACTCCGGTGCTAAAAGAGCCGACTGCGAGTTTTAGCCTAGAGAGAAGGAGGAGCGTTTTCTAGAAAATTTCTTGAAACATCTCTATCTTCAACAAAAAGAGAGTATCTGGTTCTTTTTTTTTAGTGGCCTTGATGTTAGTTCAGGGAAATGACATTTAGTCTAGAATATATGGTCTCCTTTTTGTTTAAAGCATGTTTGTGCTATACATGTTATTTTGAACACATTAATACACAAACGAACATGTAAAGCACAAACATGCTTTAAACAATAAGGAGACCGCCTTATTATAGTGGAAAATAAACAAAGGTGATCGACAACAAACAATCACATACACAAACGAATTGTTTTATTTTTTAGGTGGTTGCAACCGTCCATTTTTTCGCTTTCAACCGTTCTCTTTAATCATCTTCTCCAACCACTTATTCCAGTCACTCCATTGATTAGTAACTTTCAAAGCGGTCGTTTGCAAACGAGGCGGTTGAAGGTTACCAATCAAACCCTGCAGCAAAACCTTATCGTGTGTGCCCACGTTGCTGACTTTACAACTTTCTATTTTTCTTGGGTTTTTCCTTTTATCTTCTAAATAATTTATGTTAAAGTAGCCAATAGCTTTCTTATAAATAGTCCTCTAAAGCTTGTAAAGAGGATCATCTATCTTCGAACTGAATTAATAAAATTGTTTTTAAGCTTTGCAAAGAAATGTATTCTTTACAATCTCAACCCTCTATTTTTCGTGAAGAAAACAAAGCTTTCTCCTTGTTTTCTCTACTTTCTCGGGAACTTGAGAAACAATTTTTTTTTCGTGCTTCCGCTCCATCAGATAGACGCAAGTCCGGCTCTAATTAATTGGGAAGATGAACCTAATACATTTTGAAACGTACAAGATAGACGCAAGTCTGGCTTTAAGATAAACCTAATGAATTACACATTGTCTATACTATTAATTGGGAAGAACTCTTTATAAAAAAGCTTTTAAAATGTAAAAAATTACAGACAATGTCATTGCTTTAATTTCAATCAAAGAGTAAAAAAAAATCCTTTATGGGCAATTTTGTCAAACTCACCAAATCAATGGACGCGGATCTTGGACCTTGGATGGGGATCTTCAGCTGGATATTGGACATTGGACGTGGACCTTATCGGGGTCGTCTTCAAAGCATCTCAATCTTTTCTTGATCTCTTAGAGATTTTCCTTCAATCAAACCAAATAAATTGTTAGCTCTTTTTAAGATTTCCATAACTACCGTGTAGATTTAATTCAGAGCATTAATATTAAGAATATCCATAAAATAGCTATCATAATTTTGTATATCTCTAATTAGATTCCAGTGTTTGTTTATATTAAAAATATAACTAGATTCGGACCCTTGCGTATAATGTGAGTTATGTTTATAAATATTTTATTAGATATAGTATATATAATCCAAATTCATACAAATTATGTATTTGGTTTAATTTTAATCTAATTTATAAATATTAAAAATAATAATGATTTCATCAGTATTTTGATACTCGGATTGATCTTAATGTTATACTGGAATTAACCGTGAACCAGATTAGTGATAAATAATATTTATACGTACTAAACTCGTGAACTATCAATTTGGATATAAAATCGCCAAGAACGATTAAAATTAAAATAATCGGGTCTACGTGTTTTTTTTTAAAACATTTATGAAATTTTATACTTACGATTGAATTTAGGTTCATTCTTAGTACGAATATACGTAATTCATATTATGTTGTGTTCCATCCCGTTTTGTCCCTTAATTGTTCATAGTCCTATCAAGTGGATCAAACAAGGAATCCGCGACCTGCCCCGCAGCGGGTTATATGATTTTTTGACCTGCACCAAACCGCAATCTGCGACTCACCAAATAAAAATAATTAATCTATACCCACCCCGCTTAAATCTGCAGATACCCGCAGATAACCAGTAAATATTTAAATAATAAATTTCTTAATAATTTTAGTACAATTAATATTTATTAATAAATTTTTAGTATTAAAAAACATAAATTCCCAATTAAAAAAATATTTGGATATATATATATTATATTTTTAAAATTTAACTACTAAATTTTATAAAATAATGGTAATTAATATTTTATTTTTTTAATACGGGTACTTACAAACCCACTTTACAAAATATGATGACCCGCACCCGTGATCCGTGGTTTGAAAAAAGAAATTTGAATCGCATATGTCCCGCAGCGGGTCTAACAGGCCGGAACCCGCGGGTTATAAATCAAATTGACAAGGCTAGAACTGTCAAGCAGGTTAAACCTGCAACCTGAGATCCTCTCTGCAGCGGATTATATTAATTTTTGACCCGTATCAAACCACACGTATGTTATCATTATTCAAAATTAATGATAATTTGAGAATTGAATTTACCTACACAAATTTTTTAATCCTCTATCGTCCAAAATTCTTATCCCGTTTTTATTGAACATCGTTCGAGTAATATTTTTTTGTTATCCAAATTAACCGAACATGTCTCATACCCTCTATTGTTTGTTCCAATACCAAAAATAGACTGACCTTTAACATAACAGATTGATTTCGTTGAATAACGATATTAGAGTAATCAAAATTTAATTACCATTTTTGAAAGTATATGTACTTAGTAAAATGAATTACTTAAAAAACTCATATAATTTGGAAAAATAAAATTATATACATATGAAAATATATTTAATGTGATTTTTTTATTGGACATTTATGTTTTTACAAAACATATTAATAGAATATAGAATATGCCTTCTGTTAGTTAATATATTGGGCATTTATGTTTACCTTTTGTTAGTAATAATTGTTATTACTAAATTTTATATATTAGTACTTGTAACTATATTATCTTTCTATAAAGAAATGTCATATTAATATATGTATAGATTTGTTATATTTTGAATAATATTTTTCTTTATAAACGTATTGGTATTAAACATATAAGCAAGATTCGGATTTTGAAAAATAAATTATAGTATTCAATTTATTATTATAGGTTAACAAAATCTTTAATTTACACATAAATCTTCTTATAAAATATTTTGTTAGAGATTTCTGATTATATGAAATTGTTTATTTATTAATTAATATTTAAAAAATCTTTAAAAACCAGGACTTGTAGCCTAGCGGTTGTGTTATGGCTGTCACTGTATCACCGCCTGGGTTCGAGCCCAACATAATGCAAAATTAGTTGTTGACAAAAAAAAATAAAAAAACTTTTAATTGTGTTTGGATACATGGATATAAGTTAAGATACAAAGACATTTTTGCCATTAATAGATTTATTTTTTGTTCTCTTTTCCAATGGTATTTCATGTAAATATTTTAAAACTGTAATATTTCTTTTAAATAGTGTTTTCCTTTTAATAGTATAGATAATTAATCAGAAATACACAAAATATTTATTAAAATCAATAAATACTTATTTAATTATTAGTTTCAACAAAATTCACTATGCCAAAGTAACAAAAACGAGTAGATTACATTTTATGATATATTTATTTTGTTCCATATATATCCTTAAAAAAACAAATTTGTGACTTTACTTGTGATCCGACCAATTTAACTTGGTGTTCCCGATGGTTTGATACATTTTTCAATTCACCATCAAATTTGGTTTCATATTTTTTTACATTTAAAAGTGCAGTGGCATTCTGGTTCCTTCAATTTTGGTTTCTTGCAAATACCAGTCCCATTATGTGTCATGGCACATTCTGGTATCTTAAATTTTGGTTTCTTGCAAATACCAGTCCCATTATGTTTCCTGGCACAAATTTTGGTACAAATACGAGGCCCACATGGATCTGAAGTAGACACACAGAGACGAGTGCCATTTAAACAAAAATTCTTCGCATCTACAACTTCAGAACACATTTTTTGTCCTTTTGTTTCTTTCACAATTATTCCTACAATAATAAAATTTTAAGACATAAAATATCAGTTTCGATTTAGAATAAAATATATTGTTATTATTTTATTCATAAAGACTGATGTTTGAGGAGTTTTAGGCATATTAATAAAATTAGGTAAGAGCTTGTGTCATACATGGACAAATTTTATGCTATTTATGTTTATTATAATTTTAATTATAGTAATATATATACAGTGGACTTTCAATATATGGATTTTCAATATGTTTGAAAATAAAAAAAGTTGTTGTGTTTGGTTTTATTAGAAAATTAACAATATATTCATTTAATTATTATATACATGGAAAATATGTTTATGGTTTTAAATGTAATGTAATTAAATGTTAATTGATGTAAATATTATTTAATTGTAATGTAAATTAATTTTAAATGAGGTAAATGTTTAATTAAATGTAATGTAGTTAAAATGTTAAATGTTAGTTGATGTGATTTTTTAGTGTTTGCCATATGAGATAAGGCTAGTCTAATAAGAAAATAAATAATAATAATAGTGTTTGGAAATGGAATAACGATGGTTACAAAATAAATTAATTAAAAAAGTGTTAGGAAACATTATGTGCTTGACGCGCCAACAATGTCTATCTTTTTATAAATAGAAGATTAGTTAGAATTTGGGCTATGCACGAGCATATTTTATACTCATCATGTTCTTTATTAATCTTATTTCTAGAATTTTCATATATTTTAATAAAACATATTACAAATTGATTATAAATGCTTCCTTTTTGGGATTAACAATTTTCAATAACTTTAAACCAATAGTATTCAAATATTTTTCTTAAAGTTTAGAATTCTTCATCAATAGCTAATAAAACTTGCATTGAAAATAGAAAAATTACAAATTTTTGAAACAATTTGTTTTTTAGAAATAGGATTAAAAAGGAACAAAAGGAGTACTGTTAACAATCTTATTTATAGTAATATATATACACACATATATATATATATGTGTGTGTGTGTGTGTCATTAATTTATTATAAAATTTAATACGTTTAAAGCTAACCAAATTGTTGTGTTTGGTTACCTATTTATTGTTTAGTAAAAAACATTTCATGATATTTATTTATTGAAAATATATATTGAAATTCATTATTTAAATGTAATGTAACTAAATGTAAATTGATGTAAATCAGCAAATGTTAGTGTTTGAGATATGGAATAAGGCTAATAAAATAAGGAAACTATTTTAAATATGAGTGTTTGGCAAATGGAAAAGCTGATTAAATAAAAACTATTTAGAATAATTGTATGGAATTCATGTGGAATCTAGAGGAAACAATAATTCTCAGCCTTCTGTACCAAAAAATAATTATCAAAATTATCAAAATGCAATCTAAAATATACATACATGATCAAAATACTAATTAATAATATTCTAACTTTATTAAAAAGTGAGGATGAAGCAAGTTTTGGATGAGATCTTTCACTAAAAATTGCTTTGTTTTGTGACTAACATGCCAAATAAATTACCTAAAATTCTTTACATATATTTTCTGCACTGATATAGTAATTAGGTAATGGTGGTTTCTGGTTTAGTTTATGCCTTTTTGGAATCTTTGCATGAAAAAAATCACTACGTGTATAATAATTGAATAAAATTGTGAATAGGATGAATAACCATGAAACTAGTAAAATTTTACAAAGTTATCATACAAATGTATGAATTATAGAACTAACAAAGTTATATAAAGAAAATTCAAATATGTCATTGGATTTGGTCTTCTAAGTCTAGCATAAAACACCTGCACTCAATTATTTATATTTGGCAGAAATTTAATATTAAGTATTGAATTTGATGTTATATAATTCTATAACTAAAATAAAAGAGTAAAGTCTCGCTATCTAATTCATATACAAATAGGTTTGACATAATATAAATGAGTATTTTTTAGGGAAATAACATGTTAAAATCATCTTTAATTTAAACTAATTATTTATAAAATATTTAAATGATGGTATATATGAATACAAACCTATAGCGAGAACGGTGAAGATGGTTAGGATGGTGACCGGGAGACGATTGAGTTTACTCATCTCATACGCTAAGACCAAACTGGTGATTTTGTTTTTTAACTTACTTATTTTTTGTAACAAATTGATGATGTTTTAAAAGTTAGTAAAACAGCAATGTTTACAAATATATATATAGAAATTTAGATGTATCACATTTTTCCTACATCTAATCTAAACCTCCTTAAATTATGGTTCTAATTTCTAAAAACGTAGATTTTTTTTCAACCAGACACTAATAAACTTAAAGGAAGACTTGTTGATTAGTTTTCTATTCTTACTTTTAAAGACGTGGTTTCTCCGGTTTTCCATCATGAATTTTTCTCACTGATACGTAAAAGTCTTAGAACCACAATTTTTTTTGTTTTCAATCACACAATTAAACTAAAATATATTTATTCTATTGGTGATTCATTCGGGAGGTGAACAATTAAAAAAAATATTCAACACATATAGAAAAGGTGAATGGGTTAAACAACCCGTCTTACAGATTAAACGACATGGAATAAAGAAACTTAATGCTTGGATAGCTTGCTCATACTCATAAATGTTGATAGTTGTTGCAACAGCCCAAAACAATTCCTTGCATGGATAAACTCTCTTAAGGTTCCGTAGAATGTAGCGTGCGCACATTCCATGTTCCACTTTAGGCAATTCTTGGTCAACAACATTTATCAAATAGCACAAAAGAAGTTTTTGTAACAAATTTAGCACATATTTTCATTTAGGACAAAAATAGCATTTTAATAAAGGGTAATAATTTAATTTTTTGGTTTGGGTTAAGTATTTTAGAATTTAGGGTATAGTTTTTAGGAGTATGAGGTATGGTTTAGGGTTTAGGGTTTTTTAAACCCTAAACCCTAAAAATATGAGGTTAAGAGATTTGTGCTATATAAGAGAATTGACCTTTTATAAAAATGTTATTTTTGTCCTAAATAAAAATGTGTGCTATTTATGTCACAAAAACTTAATTTTGTGCTATTTTTGAGAATTGCCCTTTTTAATGTAATGTTAAATTTAATTCAAAAGAAAATATCAGTTTTACATCAAGTGCAACTTTTTGTTTCAAAAGAAAAAAATTTACAAGTTTTTAGCTTCTAGATTCGAACCACATTTGCAGTCCATTTCTATATCGCTTATCACCAAGAGCTTGAATTGCTGAAAGTTGATTCCTTACTTGTTTGTCAATCCATCGAATGAGAGTAGCTGCTGAGTTTGGATTCTCGCCATGCCGTCTTGTGTTTCTCTCTCTCCATACTGCATGAATCGAGGCTTAGAAGACGTAGCGGGCAAGGAAACTCCATGTTCTGTCGAGAGTAGAATCTGATACATAGGTAACAATCGATGGCCAGTCATTTGTGTACCTTGATTGAAGTATGTTTTTGGCAAGTGATGTCCAGATTTCTGAGGTGTATCCACATGAAAAGGAGAGATGGTCCCGTGTTTCAAGAGAGTTTGAGCAGAAGACACATGTCCCTGATGATCCCACATTCCAATTGATCATACGATCCCCTGTTGAGAGGTGGTTGTGTATCGCAAGCCAAGTGCAAAAGGAAAACTTTAGTGTTGCATGGGTAAACCAAACTCTTTTGTGCCAAGTTACCTTGTTTTAGGTGCTACGTGTGTGATTCCAAGTGTCCTTAGTACAGAAAGTTGGTTTAAAATTGTCTCTCTTGCCTTTCCACAACACAATATCCCTTGAGTTTTAATCCCTGCTCTGTCGTTACAGGTTTAGAGCGCTTTCAATCTTGTTTGGCACTTCTACTCTATGCCTTCTTCTTCTGTGTAGGTTACAGGCTCCTTCTACTGTTTCATCTCGTCCTATCTCCAGATCAATAATTCCTCTCGGACCTACAACATTCATCAAACAACCCAAGCTGGACCAGTTGTCAAACTAAAAGGAGGTGAGGACTACATTGCCAATTTCGACTTTACAGAGAGCTTTCGTTGATGTTCTATATTTTAAAAGTTTTTTCCACATCCAAGAACCCAAGCTGGTTGTGTCTCGAAGTGACCAGAAAAGACTTGCTTGATTAAATAGGTTTTTATCCACTGCACCCATATAGAAGACCCGTGGGAGACTATTCTCCATATCACTTTCAGGCAGCTTACATCATTTGCCTCTTTCAGAGATCGATGACCAAGCCCTCCTTCTTGTTTCGGCTTACACACCTCTTCCCATGCAATTTTTGCTTTTTCAGGATTCAAATATGTTCCCGACCATAGAAATGAAGAACACATTTTTTCAATCTCTCGAATACAGGACTTTGGAAGTTGAAAAGCAGCCAGCCAAATGATTGTGATACTCCATAAAACTGAACTTATCAAATTTAACCTTCCAGCGAAAGAGAGGAAGCGAGTTGAGACAGTATCTTTGTGATAGTCTTTGACTAACTCCATTGCCAACAGCAAATTCTTAATTAATAATATGTCCTTCAAAAACGCTGATTGATTCCCTCCCCCCAATGAATATTGGTAGCACCAACTTCAGTCTATTAGCAATGAGTTTTTAAATCACTTTATAGATCACATTGCAACATTAGATCGGGCGGTAATCTTTCATTTCCCTCGCATCTGTCTTTTTTGGAATTAAAGCTAGAATGGTGGAATTAATCCCCTTGGGTAAAAAACCTTTCACAAAAAAGACTGTGCCGCCGTAATAAACTCATCTCCAATAATATCCCAAGCTGCTTTGTAAAACTCCAATGTAAACCCATCAGGTCCAGGGGACTTGTCATTTGGCATAAAATAGTACCTTCTTAATCTCTTCACCCATGACCATAGTTGTTAGTTTCGCTCTGTCCTCCACCGAGCAGCAAAAAAAGGTAACAAATTCTCCAATTCTTCCACTGAAATGCATGTATATTCTTCCACTAAAATTCTCCAGTATTTTATACTGGAATTAGGGTGAACACAATTCCATCTTCAAGTTTTAGATCCGCTTTAAGCTTCTTAATAAACCATAGTCAACTTTCTGTGTTTTCAACTTCCGCAACAGCCCAAGAAACATGGTAGAAATGGTTATTTGCATCTTTTCCTACAGCTGCCAAGAGTTGTCCGAGTTGCATCCTTTCGGATAACATGATTTGCTCATTGATGCCCATAGTTGGAATAGATGGGTGTTTCTTGATGAACAAAAATTGACCCATGGTTTAAAAAAACAAATGATAAAAGCTCTTGGCTATTGGTTCTTTGGTATTGGCAGTGAGGGTTTGTGTTTTGTAAGATCAAAACCCATATTCTTGTATGCTACTAACCATAAAACTGATTTATTGATTGATTGACTATACTTTTCTATGGAGCAAAGAGTCTTTGGCTTGTACCTTGGGGTAACTTCGGTTATGGGTTATGGAAGTTCTTAACATCCATTTGACTGAGTCCAACTCCACAGAACCACAAAATCTTACCTATTTAATCCAAAATCAAAGTAAATAAAAATCCAAGACTTAGACAAATTCAAGAACAAGAAACTGAACCATATAACACATCAAATAAAAATCTAAACGACTTTCTGACTGCGACATAACTAGAGAATGTTAAAGAGAGAAAATAAAAGCTATGTAAACATTTTCAACAATGCAAGTCGTCTTCCTCATTAAATAAAACGTATATAATCAACACAAATTTCATCAAATCGTTTTAAAACGGTCAAGAAACATCGTAGCACCGTGGAATTGTAAATATATATATATATATTATTTTTCTGTTTTCTGCCTTCTCTCGTGTGATATTTTTTCACCAGAATCTAATGTGAAAGCAAAAAAAGGATATATCTGATATAATTTTCGAACCGATTCAGCAAAATAATATGCCTCGTGGATTTGTTTTTTTTTAAGTTTAGGTGGCATCTGATTCAGTAAAAATATGCCACATGACATATCTCATCACATGACATCTGATTCAGCGGTTTGACTAACATTATTTTGGTCAAAGTTGATTTCGACATACATATGAAAATTCATGTAGATTTTTTAAAAATTTAAATTGAAGTTGAAAATCGCACTGGATCTTAGTTCATGTATGAAACGACATAGTGAAAATAGTTCATATATTACTCTTTTTCTCAATAAAAGAGTAATATATATGCCGGCAAAAATATATATATATATATATGGTTTTTTAGGGGGCTCCATGTCGAAAATTTATATATTCTTTCTTGAACTATAAAATAATATAATAAGTATTCCAACTATCTTCTTGATGAAATATCTTCTTGATGAAGCCTTTCTAAATCTCTTTTGTAATATAATCAGTGGTACTACTTCTTTTTGAAACAAAACCTTAAACCAAATCCAATTGAATTCCTAAACTGTTGATACATGTTGAATCCAAGAATTCAATTTAGGGTTTTGATCGATGTTTTGGAATTAGGAATTAAGGTTTGTGTAATCGGAAGCTTTATTAATGATTCTTGAAGAAAGTTACATAGATTTATCGATCAAGAAGACAAGAATTTGAAAGAGTCTAATCTAGGTCTTCTTCAGCGATTTTCGGGATCCTTCTCCCTGGAGTGTTTGATTTTGGTGATTTTTTTCTCTACCGGTATAAATTTTGGTTATCTATCAATGATTGTTCTCCTATCCAATGATGGAGAGATGTCACATGGATTTTGATCCCAAAGTCATTTGTATAGTCATTCTACTTGAAGGTATAATGCTTTATTGGGATCAAATTGGAAGGAAAACAAAGTTAAAAAGTCTATAAATGATTTTGATACAGAAGTTTTGGTATTAAAATGTCCATATTTCAGAATTGTTATCGGAAGCATCGGGTTTTGTTATGTTGTGAGCACTTTGGAAGTTCAAACGTAGAGATGCTCCCCAGACACATAACTCGCATAAGACCAAGATCCGATATGGAAGAGGAAAATAAGGGATTTAATTTGTTTGAGCGAGTAAGGCTTATCTATGAAAATCATCGTCAAATTCACTTTTTCTTATGTGTATGTCTCATCATATGATGCATATATTTGTTTATTAAATAATTTGTTTTATAAAAGTTTTGTATACTAACTATGTAATCTTAGTTTGATCCTAATCAAGTTATTGGAAGGAACAAAAAATTATGCCTTCATAATTTTTTTTGTAATATAATCAGTTGTACGAATACTTTTTGAAACAAAACCTCAAACCAAATCCAATTGAATTCCTAAACTGTTGGTACCGTTTTAACAAATTTATATTTTAATTCTAGGTACAAAAATTACATACGACTCAAAATATTTTTTAAGTGGCACAAACAATCTAGATAAAAATTTAAACAAGGAGGAATTAAAGAAAGAGAAAACAACATGTTTAGTCGATTCTGGTTTTTGGAGGTTTGGTTTTTATTTGATTATTTGATGAGATTTATAAAACCGGTCTAGAAACCCGAACATGTAAAAGAAAAAAAAGTGAAAAGATTCCAACACTTTTGAGTGTTATCCTCAAGAACAAGAAGAGTCGCCAAAATCCCAACACAAATCTATAATTTAACTTTTATTATTATTTCGATTTGCTCTATAATTTAAAAAAAAAAATTGCTGTAATCTTGTGGTTTTGTAATCTTATGGTTTTATCATTTTGATTGAAATGGATACACTCGATTTGAGTCATATGCAGCATTTTACTATACGAAAAAATGAAGCAAACCTATTTTACTAAATATTCAATTAAACCTTTGATTATTCATAATAATTTAACAAATCCCGAGACAAACAAACAATCCATCGGAGCAGCCAGAGGGCTAGTGGTACTCACCTCTGCTGCCATTCTCATAAAATCCAGGTTCGAATCTGGTCAACACATATGGCGACTTGGCCACGATGACAAAAAGAAATAAAAAACAATCCATATAAGAAATACTGAAATACCATATATTATATATGTCCTTCTCTTGAAATAATATCAAGGAGCGTTTCCCATGAGCGTAGTGTATTCAACATCCCTCAGTGACTCAACGTCTTTGCCCGTACATTGGAAATAGGCAACAGTGTAAGTCACAAGCTGAAACTATACTGACCGCATACATCGAACTCACAAGGACCAAACCCACGGTTAAGGTAACTGCAAACGAACCTGTCGAATTGGTCAGCCCCATGATCGCACCAAAACCGCAGAACAATAGACTGAAGCAAAGATTCAAGAGGAATAGTTTTGGTTTCATCCCTTTAACAATCTTTGCCGCTTTCCCCAAGGCTTGGATCCCATAAGTTTCCTCCAGAATCGATATGACTATAGATAAGTACCAAACGATAGCTAAATAGGACTGAAAGACTGCAAACAGAATCAATAAAGCCAAAAACTTGACTACCGAGGCAACTACTGTTGTAGAGAACAAAAGGATAGGGAAAAGGATTATATAGAAGAAGAAGAACCAATAGCCAAGAGTGAAGAGAGCAATGTAGAAATTGGTCACAAGAGGTCCCCTCCAAGATTTAAGGGTCAGAACCAGAAAATCTTTGATCTTGATATTGTCACCTTTATGAGTAAGAGCCGATGCGTGGACGATGGCTATTACGGATAAGAGGGTGATGATAGAGGAGACAGCAAGGAAGATATAAAAAGAACTGACAAATTGGCGCAAATCTGCAAGGAGTTTCATAAGATGGGCAATGTATTCTGGGCTGCTTGGATCTGTCGGAGGTAACAAACTTGCTTCAAGGATCAAGTTTGCTAGCTGGGGTTGGATGGCAAAGGTGTTGAAAAAGTAAACTAGACAATGGAGTAAGAGAGGGAATATAAAGACTGAGAACATCAACTTCTTGTTTTTGAGAAAGAGTTTCCGGGATTCGTTTAGAATACCCGCAACCTCCTTTACAACATTCAAGAAATCCATGGGTTTAAGAAAACCAAATGATAAAAGCTTTTGGCTGTTGGTTTTTTGGTAATGGCACTAAGGGTTTGTATTTTGTAAGATCAAACCCATCTGCTTATATGCTACTAACCATAATACTAACTGATAGATTGCTTTGCGCTACTTTTCTATGAAGGAGAGAGTCTTTGGTTTGTATCTCTAGGTAACTTCTAGGTTATGGAGATTCTTAACAATCATTTGACTGAGTCCAACTCCATAGAACCCCCACAATCTTACCTAGTTAATCCAAAATCAGAATAAACAATCAAAGACTTAGACAAATTCAAGAACAAGAAACCGAACCATACATCGATGAAAAGTCTAAACGATGACTTCCTGACCGTGACATAATTAAAGAATGTTAAAGAGAGAAAACAAGAGCCATGTAACATTTTCAACAATGCAAGACTTCCTCATTAAATAAAACGTACATGATCAACACAAACTTCATCAACTCGTGTTGAAACGGTCAAGAAACACCGTAGCACCGTGGAAATAATGAAAACGTCTACATCTATCTATAGCTGGATTTGATAGAGGATTCAACTTTAAGTTATAGTTTAAATGATAAGCGTAAGGATTCTATAAACAAGTCATCAAGAATGAGTCATAATTTGTATAGTCAAAACTATAACATAAAAGTTGAATTCTTTATCAAATTTAGCTATAGGATAAAACCAACACATAATTTTTATTTGCCCAAACAGAGAAAAAACAGAGCTTCAAACACTATTAGAGGAAATTGAATATTGCTAATATGATTATAACTTCTAATCTGATTATGACTGAAACAAAACAGAGCACTTACAAATCTAGCAAACTACTCCTTCTATGACCAAAACATCTCCATGAGTCTCCTTGTTGTGAATCTTCTTCTCTCAATCTAACCTTAGTTCTGCAAATTGGACAAGTCGAGGCTTTGAGCAACCAAGCGTCCACACACTTCCGATGGAACACATGTCCACAACCGGGAAGATTCCGACACCATTGTCCTTTTCTGAATCCATCAAAACAAACAACGCAATCGCTCTCGTACCGTGTGGTCGGCTCAGAAAATTTGAATTGGGGAAGCTTTTTCACGAATCTTGAAGATAACCCACCTGAGGATTCATGTCGACGATTACGGCGGCGACGTCGGTGGTGACGATGGAGAGAAGAGATGAGAAGAGGGAGAAGAAGAACAGAGGCGATGCCGATAAGGACGAGGAAGAGAACAAAGATTGAAATCATGATTACACCTACGAGGAATAGAGAGACAATTCTTGTTTTCGGCTTTGGCGATAGCGGTGGCGGTGGCTCGCCGGAGATTCGTTCATTATTGGTCGAAGGCATTGGAAAAAAAAAATGTTTTTTTTTCGGTTTCTGGCTTCTCTCGTGTGATATTTTTTTTTTTACCAGAATCTAATTTTAAAGCTAAAAAAGGAAATATCTGATATAATTTGCGAACTGATATTCTAAATCAGAGACATTTCCAAAGGGGAAAAATAAACCAATCAGATAAATTTGAAAATTTTGAGAAAAATTCAGTAAAATTTGGTACTTTAGTTAAAAAGGGTCATGTGATAGAGACTTATATTTTACCTTTTGGCTTTGGATCATGTGATAAAAGACTAATATATGGTTTTGTTTTTTTGGCTCCATGTCTAAAATTTATATTTGTTCTATCTCAAATAATAAAATTAGGCCTGGAGGATATTCAGTTTGGTTCTAAGTAAGATCTCTGATAGGATCAAGATTTTTGGATATTCTTTAGGACCCATATAGATACCAAAATGGTTTTGATTTGGTTCTGCGTTAGTTTCGATATCCAAAAAAATATTAAAAAACTAAAATAAAATGGTTAAAGTTCAATTAAACTTAGGTAAATCTCTACAAATATAATTTAAAATTTTATAATATTTTGTGTATTTTGATTATTTGAGGTAAAAATAGTTGATATCTTTGAGTTTGTAATTGTAATTTTAGGTTATTAGGTTATATTAAGTCTAAATATAATTAATAATTTTGGATATATAATTATAGTTTGGTTTTCGGTTTGATTCTGGTTCTGATTTTGATTTTTTAGTTATAAAAATTTAAGACTTATTGGATATTTCGTAAGTTTTGCATTCAGTTTGATATATTTTTTTTGGGTTGATTTTAGTTTGGTTTCAGATATTTTGCTCATACATATATAAAATAATATAATTTATGTTGTAAATATCTAATTCTCCCATAGGCCACTGATTTTGGTTTCTTGCAAATACCAGTCCCATTATGTTTCCTGGCACATATGTTGGTACAAATAAGTGTTTTCATTCCAAAACAACATGTTTTCCTCTAAAACATGTAAAGATTCGATAGAGGACTAAAAAACTCTAAAAATAATATAAATAAATAAAAAAACTCAAAATAACTTATAGAATCAAAGGTTAAAACCCTCAAAACCATGACACATCATATTTTCTTACCAGACATAACTTAAAATTTTTATTTCTTTCTGTCAAGCTCTTCCATATCTCCTAATAATATCCAAGACATTTTGACATTCCTCTGCCTCCGCTTTTACAAAAAGAAAATACTATCATCCGCAAAGAAAATGCGAGATAAATTTGGACTCGTTCGAGCTACATTAATTCCCGTAATCCTTTGATCTCTTTCTGCCTTTTTAATATCAATACCTCAGAGCATAATATAAATAAATATGGTGATAGAGGATCCCCTTGCCTGAGACCCCTATTTGGTCCAATATGACCTTTTGGTTGTCCATTTAAGAGCACCTGATAAGAAATTGAACTAACACTCCAGAAGATCCAAAAACTCATATCGAAGTAAATCCTAAGCGATACAAAACTGCCTCTAAGAAACCCCATTCAGTTTCATCGAGTTTAATTATTATATCCAGATGTAAACAATAAAGAACAATGTCAAGTTTGATCAGTTTCTTATATATTATACACTTGATGTAAAAATTTGATGTAAGTTTATATTATATGTAAACTATTGTTGTTAAATCTATACATATTTTTAAAATTTCCAATTTATATATGTATATTCAAAATTTGGTATATTTATTTCGTTAGTTTATGAAACCCCCACATTGTCGGATTGACTATCTAGTTAGTTGGGCAAGCCTTTTAACAAAGCAAAGAAGAAGAAAACAAAAAACCTAACTACAGTTAGTTTTAATTAAGGCTTTTGAAACACATCATTTCACCCTACATTTCATATTTCTCTTGTAACAATTATGATTATTTATTAGGGCCTTGAAATTTGTAGAAGACTTGTACATTATAGTCGTGATAATGGTCGATTCATAAACAACACACGACAGTAGACAAATATTAGATAAGAGTTGGTCACAAGATTGACTTTAAGTTGCAACAAAAAGTTAGAATATAAAACCACATCTGTGTTTATTTGAATCCTCAGTTTCAATTGAAGATTTATTTATTTTTCTAAAGTTAATTCTGAGAGCAATGGCGTTTTCAAATTGTCTTCTCTTTCTTCTTCCACTAGGATTCTCGATTTTCCTTCTTGGGACTCTTGCTCTAGATCCTTCAGGTAAAAACACTAATTCTCCAAGTTGGTTTAGTTTTCAAAATTTTATTTCTAAAATCTCCTTGCTGTTGCTTTCCCTAACAGAATTCATTAGCTTAACTTGCGGTTCCCCGAGAGAAACTAGCTTCCGTGAAAAAACAACAAACATAAAATACATCTCCGATGCGGCTTTTATAAATACCGGTGTTGGTAGGAGCATCAAACCATCGTTCCGCACTCAATCGCAGCAGCAACCTGGTACAAAGATAACATTCTCAAGATTTAAAAGAACAAAAAAAAATGTTAACTAAAACCTAACGTATTCTGCTAGGTACCTCCGGACCAGTTTCTTTCATGGTGGTTATGACGACAAACCTTCCACGCAGTTCGATCTCCACCTTGGACCTAACCTATGGACTAGAGTTTCAACCACCAACGAGACTAAACAAGAAACCTTTGAGATGATTCATCTATTGACCATTGACAGGTTACAAGTCTGTCTGGTCAAGACAGGGGATTCAACGCCGTTCATTTCAGCTTTAGAGCTACGTAAACTCAATAGTGAAGCCTACAACGGCACTCAGAATGTATCCTTGCAGACTTTCATCAGATTAGACGTTGGCTCAACCTCTAAGAAATCCTTGAGGTTGTAGTTTCGAATCTCATGTAAACAAATTCTGAAACGATCAAGCACTAATTATGCTTTGATTCTTCATTTTAGGTACGAAGCTGATGTCTATGGAGCAGATGTCTTTGATCGGATTTGGCTACCTTACAACTCCGAAAACTGGTCACAGATTAGTACCAATAATAGTGTAGACATCAACAATGTTTACAAGCCGCCAGAGGCTGCTATGGGTACGGCCTGTGTTCCAATAGACCCAAACGCTTCTATGAAGATTTCACTAACCAGAGTGCACCAGATCAACTCAAAGTTCTACGCTGTTTTCCACTTTTCTGAGATCGAAGAGCTCAGTTCCAATGACGTGAGAGATTTTAACATCTTCTACAATGGAAGGTATATCGGCAGACCCGATTTTCCGACAAGTTTCTACACTCGTTCCATTTTTATGGATGAGGAAATGGGTCCTAATGCAAATAGAGAGTATACCATTTCACTTGAAAGGACCAGAGATTCCACATTGCCTCCTCTTCTCAATGCCTTGGAAGTTTACCTAATCAAGTCCTTAACTCAGCAAACGACTAAAACGCGAGAAGGTGGGTTTTCTAACTAAGAGCACTCACCATTTAAATAAAGAAAAAAATAGAAAAAAGAAGTACGAGAGACAGAGAGAAACGTCGATAACAAACGTTTTTCACAACTGTCGTTAATTAAATGATTAGCTAATTAATGATGGATGCTAATGCTCTAAGTGATTTAATGTTACTCAATAAAAAACTTTAGTAACCTTTTTATCAAATGTGTATTCAGTTAATGCTATAACTAACATCAAATCCAAGTACCGTCTGAACAAATTAAACTGGGAAGGAGATCCTTGCGCACCCAAGAATTACATGTGGGATGGTGTTAACTGCAACCTCATACATGATAAGCCACCTCAAATAATTTCTTTGTGAGTATAATTAATTTTCTTCTTTTAATGATTTTTAGAATTCCAAAATCGATCTGATTTTGGGTCTTGAAACAGGAATTTGACTGCTAGTGGCTTAATTGGGGAGATACTGGACTCCATATCAAACCTTACCAGTTTACAAGTGCTGTAAGTAATTCTTAAATCTAATGAGCTAGAGAACACACAGAGAAGTTGTAATTTTCTGATGGGTTTGGATTTGTTTTCCGGCAGTGATTTGTCTAACAACAAACTAACTGGTTCGGTTCCAGAGTTTCTAGCTAATATGGACACTTTGAAACTCATGTAAGTTTGGCCACAACATCTTAAATTCCTTGTAATTTTTACACAAGAAAACTAACACTTGTTTTTGATTTTGCAGAAATCTATCAAGCAATGAGCTAAATGGAGACCGGTAATGGAGTGGTCTGGAGTTTCACTTGCACGGTAAGTTAACTTACACTTTCCTTTAAACTATATACTGTTTTTGATGGTAATATTTGCAGAGAAAGGGAGACCGGTAATGGAGTGGCCAAAGAGAATGAAGATTGCTTTGGGTGTAGCTAAAGGATTATCATATTTGCATGAAGATTGTGAGTAATATATATATATATATATATATATATATATATATATATGTGTGTGTATTTTGTTGTTTTAAAGTTTTATTTGTTGGCATGACGACTCGAGAGTTATGTCTTGTTTCATCAGGTAACCCTAAAACAATACACCGCGATGTAAAGCCTGCAAATATTCTAATTGACGATAGCTATGAGGCGAAGGTAGATAATATCTAAAACTTGTAAAGGAATTTTTTTTGATAAAAGAGATGTAAAGGATTTTATTTCAACTGCAGTACTAATAATGTTGAACCTGATTCAATAGTTAGCAGATTTTGGACTCGCCAGGTGTTCGTTAGACACTGATACTCATATTTCTACTAGGGTTGTTGGAACGTTCGGGTATGAAACACTATCTATATGCAACCATTCAACCATAAACAAAAAAAACAAACTTTTGATTTCTTTCTTGTTAAATTTCATCTGGATGCATGCAGTTACTTGGCCCCTGAATATGCTTCTTCTGGGAATCTCACTGATAAATCAGATGTCTACTCGTTCGGAGTGGTGCTTCTCGAATTAATAACGGGGCGCCGACCTATCGAGAAATCACAAGCTTCTGTGGATGAATACAGTGTAGTCGATTGGGTAATGTAATCTTTTTTTCACATTAGCAGTAAAAATCCTCAAGTTTGAATAACATGTAAATGTTATCTCATGTTGTAGGCAAAACCTTAGATGATACAAGCACTCCACGACGGAAGCTTTGAAGGTCTAGTTGACCCAAGATTAGACAACGAGTTTGATATCAGCGAAATGAAGAGAATGGTTGCTTGCGCTGCTGCTAGTGTCCATTATTCAGCAAAACGCCACCCAAAAATGAGCCAGGTACTACTCTACTATTATCATATTTAAACCTTTTGGCAGCATAGAAAAACGAAACTTTGTGAGTTCCTCTAAAACTTGGGGTCATTGGTCTTTGGACATTTGCAGATAGTTTGAGCATTTGAAGGAAATTTATCGCTAGATGATATAACCCAAGGAGTTACTGCAGAACGCAGCACTATTTACAGTCTAGGCGGGAGCTCGGGTTATAGCTCAACTCAATATACAAACGACTTGAAGAAATTCAAGAAAACTGCTCTTGAAAGCCAGACATTTGGTAGCAGCGGTTTGACCAGCGACAATGGTCACTACGTATCAGGCTCCTCTACCACCACCGACGCCGCCGTAGGTCAACGTACAATGCATGAGATCGAACCGGAGAAGAATACCAATGAGACAAGAGCTTCAAACCGGGGATTCTTGGTTTAAGGGGAAAAATAGAAAAACCCTCGACTTTTTCACTTTATTTTCATAGGCAGTGTTTTCAAATTTATTTCCATGTGTAGCTCTAATTAAAACTCTCATGAGCCTGATCTTGCACGTGATTATTGTTGGGTTTTTTTTTTTTTTTTTTGATTTGGTGTGAGTGTGAAGATATTGAAGAAAAGAGTCTTTTTGTTTTTGTTTTTTTCATCTGGGGTATTATTAGATGATGTAAAACCAAAAGTTATACAAACATCCAACGAAACTAAAGCCGGCAGGATAACAAACCATCACTGGAAAACTATGCACAAAGGAATGAGAAACTTATAAACTAAGACAAAGGGCAAATGAGATCCTAAACAACAAAGGGTACAAAGACTAAATCTGAAACATGAGAACCAAGTATTTGAGTCTGGAATCAAGCCAAACCACGAAGCCAACCACAACACCTAAAATGGAGGAGCCTTAACCGATAGCAAACCGAAGGGGACGACAATCCCAACCAACGAAAAGCGGTTTCACCTATAGCGGATGAAGACTACCACACTGAGAAGGAGGATTAGCTCATATATCCTTTAACCGAATTAATTTTTTTTTTATACCCCTTCTTAAGCTTTATACCCTTGATTAAATGAAATTACATCTTGGCAGCATAGAAAAACGAAACTTTGTGAGTTCCTCTAAAACTTGGGGTCATTGGTCTTTGGACATTTGCAGATAGTTCGAGCATTTGAAGGAAATTTATCGCTAGATGATATAACCCAAGGAGTTACTGCATAACGCAGCACTATTTACAGTCTAGGTGGGAGCTCGGGTTATAGCTCAACTCAATATACAAACGACTTGAAGAAATTCAAGAAAACTGCTCTTGAAAGCCAGACATTTGGTAGCAGCGGTTCGACCAGCGACAATGGTCACTACGTATCAGGCTCCTCTACCACCACCGCCGCCGCCGTAGGTCAACGTACAATGCATGAGATCGAACCGGAGAAGAATACCGATGAGACAAGAGCTTCAAACCGGGGATTCTTGGTTTAAGGGGAAAAATAGAAAAACCCTCGACTTTTTTCACTTTATTTTCATAGGCAGTGTTTTCAAATTTATTTCCATGTGTAGCTCTAATTAAAACTCTCATGAGCCTGATCTTGCACGTGATTATTGTTGGGTTTTTTTTTTTTTTTTTTTGATTTGGTGTGAGTGTGAAGATATTGAAGAAAAGAGTCTTTTTGTTTTTGTTTTTTTCATCTGGGGTATTATTAGATGATGTAAAACCAAAAGTTATACAAACATCCAATGAAACTAAAGCCGGCAGGATAACAAACCATCACTGGAAAACTATGCACAAAGGAATGAGAAACTTATAAACTAAGACAAAGGGCAAATGAGATCCTAAACAACAAAGGGTACAAAGACTAAATCTGAAACATGAGAACCAAGTATTTGAGTCTGGAATCAAGCCAAACCACGAAGCCAACCACAACACCTAAAATGGAGGAGCCTTAACCGATAGCAAACCGAAGGGGACGACAATCCCAACCAACAGCGGTTTCACCTATAGCGGATGAAGACTACCACACTGAGAAGGAGGATTAGCTCATATATCCTTTAACCGAATCAATTTTTTTCTTTTATACCCCTTCTTAAGCTTTATACCCTTGATTAAATGAAATTACATCTTGGCAGCATAGAAAAACGAAACTTTGTGAGTTCCTCTAAAACTTGGGGTCATTGGTCTTTGGACATTTGCAGATAGTTCGAGCATTTGAAGGAAATTTATCGCTAGATGATATAACCCAAGGAGTTACTGCAGAACGCAGCACTATTTACAGTCTAGGCGGGAGCTCGGGTTATAGCTCAACTCAATATACAAACGACTTGAAGAAATTCAAGAAAACTGCTCTTGAAAGCCAGACATTTGGTAGCAGCGGTTTGACCAGCGACAATGGTCACTACGTATCAGGCTCCTCTACCACCACCGACGCCGCCGTAGGTCAACGTACAATGCATGAGATCGAACCGGAGAAGAATACCGATGAGACAAGAGCTTCAAACCGGGGATTCTTGGTTTAAGGGGAAAAATAGAAAAACCCTCGACTTTTTTCACTTTATTTTCATAGGCAGCGTTTTCAAATTTATTTCCATGTGTAGCTCTAATTAAAACTCTCATGAGCCTGATCTTGCACGTGATTATTGTTGGGTTTTTTTTTTTTTATTTGGTGTGAGTGTGAAGATATTGAAGAAAAGAGTCTTTTTGTTTTTGTTTTTTTCATCTGGGGTATTATTAGATGATGTAAAACCAAAAGTTATACAAACATCCAATGAAACTAAAGCCGGCAGGATAACAAACCATCACTGGAAAACTATGCACAAAGGAATGAGAAACTTATAAACTAAGACAAAGGGCAAATGAGATCCTAAACAACAAAGGGTACAAAGACTAAATCTGAAACATGAGAACCAAGTATTTGAGTCTGGAATCAAGCCAAACCACGAAGCCAACCACAACACCTAAAATGGAGGAGCCTTAACCGATAGCAAACCGAAGGGGACGACAATCCCAACCAACGAAAAGCGGTTTCACCTATAGCGGATGAAGACTACCACACTGAGAAGGAGGATTAGCTCATATATCCTTTAACCGAATCAATTTTTTTCTTTATACCCCTTCTTAAGCTTTATACCCTTGATTAAATGAAATTACATCTTGGCAGCATAGAAAAACGAAACTTTGTGAGTTCCTCTAAAACTTGGGGTCATTGGTCTTTGGACATTTGCAGATAGTTCGAGCATTTGAAGGAAATTTATCGCTAGATGATATAACCCAAGGAGTTACTGCAGAACGCAGCACTATTTACAGTCTAGGCGGGAGCTCGGGTTATAGCTCAACTCAATATACAAACGACTTGAAGAAATTCAAGAAAACTGCTCTTGAAAGCCAGACATTTGGTAGCAGCGGTTTGACCAGCGACAATGGTCACTACGTATCAGGCTCCTCTACCACCACCGACGCCGTAGGTCAACGTACAATGCATGAGATCGAACCGGAGAAGAATACCAATGAGACAAGAGCTTCAAACCGGGGATTCTTGGTTTAAGGGGAAAAATAGAAAAACCCTCGACTTTTTCACTTTATTTTCATAGGCAGTGTTTTCAAATTTATTTCCATGTGTAGCTCTAATTAAAACTCTCATGAGCCTGATCTTGCACGTGATTATTGTTGGGTTTTTTTTTTTTTTTTTTGATTTGGTGTGAGTGTGAAGATATTGAAGAAAAGAGTCTTTTTGTTTTTGTTTTTTTCATCTGGGGTATTATTAGATGATGTAAAACCAAAAGTTATACAAACATCCAACGAAACTAAAGCCGGCAGGATAACAAACCATCACTGGAAAACTATGCACAAAGGAATGAGAAACTTATAAACTAAGACAAAGGGCAAATGAGATCCTAAACAACAAAGGGTACAAAGACTAAATCTGAAACATGAGAACCAAGTATTTGAGTCTGGAATCAAGCCAAACCACGAAGCCAACCACAACACCTAAAATGGAGGAGCCTTAACCGATAGCAAACCGAAGGGGACGACAATCCCAACCAACGAAAAGCGGTTTCACCTATAGCGGATGAAGACTACCACACTGAGAAGGAGGATTAGCTCATATATCCTTTAACCGAATTAATTTTTTTCTTTATACCCCTTCTTAAGCTTTATACCCTTGATTAAATGAAATTACATCTTGGCAGCATAGAAAAACGAAACTTTGTGAGTTCCTCTAAAACTTGGGGTCATTGGTCTTTGGACATTTGCAGATAGTTCGAGCATTTGAAGGAAATTTATCGCTAGATGATATAACCCAAGGAGTTACTGCATAACGCAGCACTATTTACAGTCTAGGTGGGAGCTCGGGTTATAGCTCAACTCAATATACAAACGACTTGAAGAAATTCAAGAAAACTGCTCTTGAAAGCCAGACATTTGGTAGCAGCGGTTTGACCAGCGACAATGGTCACTACGTATCAGGCTCCTCTACCACCACCGACGCCGCTGTAGGTCAACGTACAATGCATGAGATCGAACCGGAGAAGAATACCGATGAGACAAGAGCTTCAAACCGGGGATTCTTGGTTTAAGGGGAAAAATAGAAAAACCCTCGACTTTTTTCACTTTATTTTCATAGGCAGTGTTTTCAAATTTATTTCCATGTGTAGCTCTAATTAAAACTCTCATGAGCCTAATCTTGCACGTGATTATTGTTGGGTTTTTTTTTTTTTTTTTTTGATTTGGTGTGAGTGTGAAGATATTGAAGAAAAGAGTCTTTTTGTTTTTGTTTTTTTCATCTGGGGTATTATTAGATGATGTAAAACCAAAAGTTATACAAACATCCAATGAAACTAAAGCCGGCAGGATAACAAACCATCACTGGAAAACTATGCACAAAGGAATGAGAAACTTATAAACTAAGACAAAGGGCAAATGAGATCCTAAACAACAAAGGGTACAAAGACTAAATCTGAAACATGAGAACCAAGTATTTGAGTCTGGAATCAAGCCAAACCACGAAGCCAACCACAACACCTAAAATGGAGGAGCCTTAACCTATAGCAAACCGAAGGGGGCGACAATCCCAACCAACAAAGCGGTTTCACCTATAGCGGATGAAGACTACCACACTGAGAAGGAGGATTAGCTCATATATC
Source organism: Cardamine occulta (assembly GCA_028015245.1). NCBI lineage: Eukaryota > Viridiplantae > Streptophyta > Magnoliopsida > Brassicales > Brassicaceae > Cardamine > Cardamine occulta. Next base: position 20,460,503 of record CM051372.1, read on the forward strand.
CTTTAACCGAATCAATTTTTTTCTTTATACCCCTTCTTAAGCTTTATACCCTTGATTAAATGAAATTACATCTTGGCAGCATAGAAAAACGAAACTTTGTGAGTTCCTCTAAAACTTGGGGTCATTGGTCTTTGGACATTTGCAGATAGTTCGAGCATTTGAAGGAAATTTATCGCTAGATGATATAACCCAAGGAGTTACTGCAGAACGCAGCACTATTTACAGTCTAGGCGGGAGCTCGGGTTATAGCTCAACTCAATATACAAACGACTTGAAGAAATTCAAGAAAACTGCTCTTGAAAGCCAGACATTTGGTAGCAGCGGTTTGACCAGCGACAATGGTCACTACGTATCAGGCTCCTCTCCCACCACCGACCGCCAGTGGGTCAACGTACAATGCATGAGATCGAACCGGAGAAGAATACCCGATGAGACAAGAGCTTCAAACCGGGATTCTTGGTTTAAGGGAAAAATAGAAAAACCCTCGACTTTTTTCACTTTATTTTCATAGGCAGCGTTTTCAAATTTATTTCCATGTGTAGCTCTAATTAAAACTCTCATGAGCCTGATCTTGCACGTGATTATTGTTGGGTTTTTTTTTTTTTTTTTGATTTGGTGGGGGGGTGTAGGTATTTAAGAAAAGAGTCTTTTTGTTTTTTTTTTTTTCTTCCGGGGTAGTATTAGATGGTTGAAAACCCAAAGTTATACAAACAACCAACTAAACTAAAGCCCGGCAGGATAACAAACCATCACTGGAAAACTATGCACAAAGGAATGAGAAACTTATAAACTAAGACAAAGGGCAAATGAGATCCTAAACAACAAAGGGTACAAAGACTAAATCTGAAACATGAGAACCAAGTATTTGAGTCTGGAATCAAGCCAAACCACGAAGCCAACCACAACACCTAAAATGGAGGAGCCTTAACCGATAGCAAACCGAAGGGGACGACAATCCCAACCAACGAAAAGCGGTTTCACCTATAGCGGATGAAGACTACCACACTGAGAAGGAGGATTAGCTCATATATCCTTTAACCGAATCAATTTTTTTCTTTATACCCCTTCTTAAGCTTTATACCCTTGATTAAATGAAATTACATCTTGGCAGCATAGAAAAACGAAACTTTGTGAGTTCCTCTAAAACTTGGGGTCATTGGTCTTTGGACATTTGCAGATAGTTCGAGCATTTGAAGGAAATTTATCGCTAGATGATATAACCCAAGGAGTTACTGCAGAACGCAGCACTATTTACAGTCTAGGCGGGAGCTCGGGTTATAGCTCAACTCAATATACAAACGACTTGAAGAAATTCAAGAAAACTGCTCTTGAAAGCCAGACATTTGGTAGCAGCGGTTTGACCAGCGACAATGGTCACTACGTATCAGGCTCCTCTACCACCACCGACGCCAGAGGTCAACGTACAATGCATGAGATCGAACCGGAGAAGAATACCGATGAGACAAGAGCTTCAAACCGGGGATTCTTGGTTTAAGGGAAAAAATAGAAAAACCCTCGACTTTTTTTCACTTTATTTTTCATAGGCAGCGTTTTCAAATTTATTTCCATGTGTAGCTCTAATTAAAACTCTCATGAGCCTGATCTTGCACGTGATTATTGTTGGGTTTTTTTTTTTTTGATTTGGTGTGAGTGTGAAGATATTGAAGAAAAGAGTCTTTTTGTTTTGTTTTTTTTCATCTGGGGTATTATTAGATGATGTAAAACCAAAAGTTATACAAACATCCAACGAAACTAAAGCCGGCAGGATAACAAACCATCACTGGAAAACTATGCACAAAGGAATGAGAAACTTATAAACTAAGACAAAGGGCAAATGAGATCCTAAACAACAAAGGGTACAAAGACTAAATCTGAAACATGAGAACCAAGTATTTGAGTCTGGAATCAAGCCAAACCACGAAGCCAACCACAACACTTAAAATGGAGGAGCCTTAACCGATAGCAAACCGAAGGGGACGACAATCCCAACCAACGAAAAGCGGTTTCACCTATAGCGGATGAAGACTACCACACTGAGAAGGAGGATTAGCTCATATATCCTTTAACCGAATCAATTTTTTTCTTTATACCCCTTCTTAATCTTTATACCCTTGATTAAATGAAATTACATCTTGGCAGCATAGAAAAACGAAACTTTGTGAGTTCCTCTAAAACTTGGGGTCATTGGTCTTTGGACATTTGCAGATAGTTCGAGCATTTGAAGGAAATTTATCGCTAGATGATATAACCCAAGGAGTTACTGCAGAACGCAGCACTATTTACAGTCTAGGCGGGAGCTCGGGTTATAGCTCAACTCAATATACAAACGACTTGAAGAAATTCAAGAAAACTGCTTTTGAAAGCCAGACATATGGTAGCAGCGGTTTGACCAGCGACAATGGTCACTATGTATCAGGCTCCTCTACCACCACCGACGCCACCGTAGGTCAACATACAATGCATGAGATCGAACCGGAGAAGAATACCGATGAGACAAGAGCTTCAAACAGGGGATTCTTGGTTTAAGGGGAAAAATAGAAAAACCCTCGACTTTTTCACTTTATTTTCATAGGCAGCGTTTTCAAATTTATTTCCATGTGTGGCTCTAATTAAAACTCTCATGAGCCTGATCTTGCACGTGATTATTGTTGGGTTTTTTTTTTTTTTTTTTGATTTGGTGTGAGTGTGAAGATATTGAAGAAAAGAGTCTTTTTGTTTTTGTTTTTTTCATCTGGGGTATTATTAGATGATGTAAAACCAAAAGTTATACAAACATCCAACGAAACTAAAGCCAGCAGGATAACAAACCATCACTGGAAAACTATGCACAAAGGAATGAGAAACTTATAAACTAAGACAAAGGGCAAATGAGATCCTAAACAACAAAGGGTACAAAGACTAAATCTGAAACATGAGAACAAAGTATTTGAGTCTGGAATCAAGCCAAACCACGAAGCCAACCACAACACCTAAAATGGAGGAGCCTTAACCGATAGCAAACCGAAGGGGACGACAATCCCAACCAACGAAAAGCGGTTTCACCTATAGCGGATGAAGACTACCACACTGAGAAGGAGGATTAGATCATATATCCTTTAACCGAATCAATTTTTTCTTTATACCCCTTCTTAATCTTTATACCCTTGATTAAATGAAATTACATCTTGCAAGCATAGAAAACGAAACTTTGTGAGTTCCTCTAAAACTTGGGGTCATTGGTCTTTGGACAATTGCAGATAGTTCGAGCATTTGAAGGAAATTTATCGCTAGATGACATAACCCAAGGAGTTACTGCAGAATGCAGCACTATCTACAGTCTAGGCGGGAGCTCGGGTTATAGCTCAACTCAATATACAAACGACTTGAAGAAATTCAAGAAAACTGCTCTTGAAAGCCAGACATTTGGTAGCAGCGGTTTGACCAGCGACAATGGTCACTACGTATCAGGCTCCTCTACCACCGCCGATGACGCCGTAGACCAACGTACAATGCATGAAATCAAACCGGATAAGAATACCGATGAGACAAGAGCTTCAAACAGGGGATTCTTGGTTTAAGAGGAAAAATAGAAAAACCCTCACTTTTTTCACTTTATTTTCATAGGCAGCGTTTTCAACTTTATTTCCATGTGTGGCTCTAATTAAAACTCTCGTGAGCCTGATCTTGCACATGATTATTGTTGGGGTTTTTTTTTTTGATTTGGTATGAATGTGAAGATATTGAAGGCTAACCAAAAAGAGAGTCTTTTTGTTTTTGTTTTTTTTTTCATCTGGGGTAATTATTAGATGATGTAAATCCAGTTATACAAACATCCAACGAAACTAAAGCCGGCGGACACACAAATAGATGTCCCCAGAAACTAAATCCAGCAGATAACAAACCATCCCGGAAAACTATGCCCAAAGGAATGAGAAACTTATAAACTAAGACAAAGGGCAAATGAGATCCTAAACAACAAAGGGTACAAAGACTAAATCTGAAACATGAGAACCAAGTATTTGAGTCTGGAATCAAGCCAAACCACAAAGCCAACCACAACACCTAAAATGGAGGAGCCTTAACCAATAGCAAACCGAAGGGGACGACAATCCCAACCAACGAAAAGCGGTTCCACCTATAGCGGATGAAGACTACCACACTGAGAAGAAGTTCCAAGGAATCCAGACCGGCAAGACGGGATCGAAGCCAAAAGATAACTAGATCGCGACAAAACTCCCAGATACGACGAAGTCAAAGGAATACGATTGTACAACGTCTCTAAAGTAGAGACAAAGAGATCTCGATCAGATCTATAAAGTAGAGACAAAGAGCGAACCAAATTAACCCGGGCCACACCAAACTAACGAAAGACCGACAAGAGATTGAACGGGAAAGAGAGTAAAGCAAACTCTATTAATGGGTTTACAACTTTACAACTTTCTATTTTTCTTGGATTTTTCCTTTTATCTTCTAAATAATTTATGTTAAAGTAGCCAATAGCTTTCTTATAAATAGTCCTCTAAAGCTTGTAAAGAGAATCATCTATCTTCGAACTGAATTAATAAAATTGTTTTTAAGCTTTGCAAAGAAGTGTATTCTTTACAATCTCAACCATCTGTTTTCCGTGAAGAAAACAGAGCTTTCTCCTTGTTTTTTCTACCTTCTCGGGAACTTGAGAAACAATTTTTTTTCGTGCTTCCGCTCCATCAGATAGACGCAAGTCCTGCTCTAATTAGATAAACCTAATACATTTTGAAACGTACAAGATAGACGCAAGTCTGGCTTTAAGATAAACCTAATGAATTACACATTGTCTATACTATTAATTGGGAAGAACTCTTTATAAAAAAGCTTTTAAAATGTAAAAAATTACATACAATGTCATTGCTTTAATTTCAATCAAAGAGTAAAAAAAATCCTTTATGGGCAATTTTGTCAAACTCACCAAATCAATGGACGCGGATCTTGGACCTTGGACGGGGATCTTCAGCTGGATATTGGACATTGGACGTGGACCTTATCGGGATCGTCTTCAAAGCATCTCAATCTTTTCTCGATCTCTTAGAGATTTTCCTTCAATCAAACCAAATAAAATGTTAGCTCTTTTTAAGATTTCCATAACTACCGTGTAGATTTAATTCCGAGCATTAATATTAAGAATATCCATAAAATAGCTATCATAATTTCGTATATCTCTAATTACATTCCAGTGTTTGTTTATATTTAAAATATAACTAGATTCGGACCCGCACGTACGTACAGAGTTATGTTTATAAATATTTTATTAGATGTAGTATATATAATCCAAATTCATACAAATTATGTATTCGGTTTAATTTTAATCTAATTTATAAATATTAAAAATAATAATAATTTCATCAGTATTTTGACACTCGGACAGATCTTAATGTTATACCAGAATTAACCGTGAACCAGATTAGTGATAAATAATATTTATACGTACTAAACTCGTGAACTATCAATTTGGATATAAAATCGCCAAGAACGATTAAAATTAAAATAATCAGGTCCGCGTGTTTTTTTTTTAAACATTTATGAAATTTTATACTTACGATTGAATTTAGGTTTATTCTTAGTACGAATGTACATAATTCATATTCTGTTGTGTTCCATCTCGTTTTGTCCCTCAATTATTCATAGTCCTATCAAGTAGATCAAACACGGAATCCCCGACCCGTCCCGCAGTGGGTTATATGATTTTTTGACCTGCACCAAACTGCAATCCGCGACTCACCAAATAAAAATAATTAATATATACCCACCCCGCTTAAATCTGCGGATACCCGCAGATAACCAGTAAATATTTAAATAATAAATTTCTTAATAATTTTAGTACAATTAATATTTATTAATAAATTTTTAGTATTAAAAACATAAATTCCCAATTAAAAAAATATTTGGATATATATATATATATATTACATTTTTAAAATTTAACTACTAAATTTTATAAAATAATAGTAATTAATATTTTATTTTTTAATACGGGTACTCACAAACCCACTTTACAAAATATGATGACCCGCACTCGTGATCCGTGGTTTGAAAAAAGAAATTTGAACCAAATCTGCCCCGCAGCGGGTCTAACAGGCCGGAACCCGCGGGTTATGAATCAAATTGAAAAGGCTAGAACTGTCAAGCAGGTTAAACCTGCAACCCGAGATCCGCTCTGCAGCGGATTATATTAATTTTTGACCCGTATCCAACCGCACGTATGTTTTCATTATTCAAAATTAATGATAATTTGAGAATTGAATTTACCTACACAAATTTTTTAATCCTCTATCGTCCAAAATTCTTATCCCGTTTTTATTGAATATCGTTCGAGTAATATTTTTTGTTATCCAAATTAACCGAACATGTCTCATACCCACTATTTTTTGTTCTAATATCAAAAATAGACTGACATTTAACATAACAGATTGATTTCGTTGAATAACAATATTAGAGTAATCAAAATTTAATTACCATTTTTGAAAGTATATGTACTTAGTAAAATGAATTACTTAAAAAACTCGTATAATTTGGAAAAATAAAATTATATACATATGAAAATATATTTAATGTGATTTTTTATTGGACATTTATGTTTTTACAAAACATATTAATACAATATAGAATATGCCTTCTGTTAGTTAATATATCGGGCATTTATGTTTACCTTTTGTTAGTAATAATTTTTATTACTAAATTTTATATATTAGTACTTGTAACTATATTATTTTTCTATAAAGAAATGTCATATTAATATATGTATAGATTTGTTATATTTTGAATAATATTTTCTTTATAAACGTATTGGTATTAAACATATGAGCAAGATTCAGATTTTGAAAAATAAATTATAGTATTCAATTTATTATTATAGGTTAACAAAATCTTTAATTTACACATAAATCTTCTTATAAAATATTTTGTTAGAGATTTCTGATTATATGAAATTATTTATTTAATATTTAAAAAATCTTTTAAAACCAGGACTTGTAGCCTAGCGGTTGTGCTATGGCTGTCACTGTGTCACCGCCTGGGTTCGAGCCCAGCATAATGCAAAATTAGTTGTTGACAAAAAAAATAAAAAAAACTTTTAATTGTGTTTGGATACATGAATATAAGTTAAGATACAAAGACATTTTTGCCATTAATAGATTTATTTTTTGTTCTCTTTTCCAATGGTATTTCATGTAAATATTTTAAAACTCTAATGTTTCTTTTAAATAGTGTTTTCCTTTTAATAGTATAGATAATTAATCAGAAATACACAAAATATTTATTAAAATCAATAAATACTTATTTAATTATTAGTTTCAACAAAATTCACTATGCAAAAGTAACAAAAACGAATAGATTACATTTTATGATATATTTATTTTGTTCCATATATATCCTTAAAAATAAAACAAATATGTGACTTTACTTGTGATCCAACCAATTTAACTTGGTGTTCCCGATGGTTTGATACATTTTTCAATTCACCATCAAATTTGGTTTCACATTTTTTTACATTTAAAAGTGCAGTGGCATTCTGATTCCTTCAATTTTGGTTTCTTGCAAATAGCAGTCCCATTATGTGTCCTGGCACATTCTGGTATCTGAAATTTTGGTTTCTTGCAAATACCAGTCCCATTATGTTTCCTGGCACATATTTTGGTACAAATACGAGGCCCACATGGATCTGAACTAAACATACAGAGTTTAGTGCCATTATAACAAAAATGCTTCGTATCTACAACTTCAGAACACATTTTTTGTCCTTCTGTTTCTTTCACAATCACTCCTACAATAATAAAAGTTTAAGACATAAAATATCAGTTTCTATTTAGAATAAAATATATTGTTATTATTTTATTCATAAAAACTGATGTTTGAGGAGTTTTAGGCATATTAATAAAATTAGGTAAGAGCTTGTGTCATGCACGGATAAATTTTATGCTATTTATGTTTATTATAATTTTATTTATAGTAATATATATACTATAAACTTTCAATATATGGATTTTCAATACGTTTGAAAATAAAAAAAGTTGTTGTGTTTGGTTTTATTAGAAAATTAACAATATATTCATTTAATTATTATATACATGGAAAATATGTTTATGGTTTTAAATGTAATGTAATTAAATGTTAATTGATGTAAATATTATTTAATTGTAATTTAAATTAATTTTAAATGAGGTTGATGTGATTTTTTAGTGTTTGCCATATGAGATAAGGCTAGTCTAATAAGAAAATAAATAATAATATTAGTGTTTGGAAATGGAATAACTATGGTTACAAAATAAATTAATTAAAAAAGTGTTAGGAAACATTATGTGCTTGACGCGCCAACAATGTCTATCTTTTTATAAATAGAAGATTAGTTAGAATTTGGGCTATGCACGAGCATATTTTATACTCTTCATGTTCCTTATTAATCTTATTTCCAAGATTTTCATATATTTTAATAAAACATATTAAAAATTGATTATAAATGCATCCTTTTTGTGATTAAAAATTTTCAATAACTTTAAACCAATAGTATTCAAATATTTTTCTTAAAGTTTAGAATTCTTCATCAATAGCTAATAAAACTTGCATTGAAAATAGAAAAATTACAAATTTTTGAAACATTTTTTTTTAGAAATAGGATTAAAAAGGAACAAAAGGAGTACTGTTAATAGTCTTATTTATAGTAATATATATACACATATATATATATATATATGTGTGTGTGTGTCATTAATTTATTATAAAATTTAATACATTTAAAGCTAACCAAACTGTTGTGTTTGGTTACCTATTTATTGTTATGTAAAAAACATTTCATGATATTTATTTATGGAAAATATATATTGAAATTCATTATTTAAATGTAATGTAACTAAATGTAAATTGATGTAAATCAGCAAATGTTAGTGTTTGAGATATGGAATAAGGCTAATAAAATAAGGAAACTATTTTAAATATGAGTGTTTGGCAAATGGAAAAGCTGATTAAATAAAAACTATTTAGAATAATTGTATGGAATTCATGTGGAATCTAGAGGAAACAATAATTCTCAGCCTTCTGTACCAAAAAATAATTATCAAAATTATCAAAATGCAATCTAAAATATACATACATGATCAAAATACTAATTCATAATATTCTAACTTTGTCTTTAATGGATTAAATCAATACACAAAAAGAAAACTAAAACTTAAGAAAATCTATTTTGGAGCTATAAAACTGCTTTGTTTTGTGACTAACATGCCAAATAAATTACCAAAAATTCTTTACATATATTTTCTGCACTGATATAGTAATTAAGTAATGGTAGTTTCTGGTTTAGTTTATGCCTTTTTGGAATCTTTGCATGAAAAAATAACTACGTGTATAATAATTGAATAAAATTGTGAATATGATGAATAACCATGAAACTAGTAAAATTTTACAAAGTTATCATACAAATGTATGAATTATAGAACTAACAAAGTTATATAAAGAAAATTCAAATATGTCATTGGATTTGGTCTTCTAAGTCTAGCATAAAACAATTGCACTCAATTATTTGTATTTGGCAGAAATTTAATATTAAGTATTGAATTTGATGTTATATAATTCTATAACTAAAATAAAAGAGTAAAGTCTCGCTATCTAATTCATATACAAATAGGTTTGACATAATATAAATGAGTATTTTTTTTAAGGGAAATAACATGTTAAAATCATCTTTATTTTAAACTAATTATTTATAAAATATTTAAATGATGGTATATATGAATACAAACCTATAGCGAGAACGGTGAAGATGGTTAGGATGGTGACCGGGAGACGATTGAGTTTACTCATCTCATACGCTAAGACCAAACTGGTGATTTTGTTTTTTAACTTACTTATTTTTTGTAACAAATTGATGATGTTTTAAAAGTTAGTAAAACAGCAATGTTTACAAAAATATATATAGAAATTTAGATGTATCACATTTTTCCTACATCTAATCTAAACCTCCTTAAATTATGGATCTAATTTCTAAAACGTAGATTTTTTTTCAACCAGCCACTAATAAACTTAAAGGAAGACTTGTTGATTAGTTTTCTATTCTTACTTTTAAAGACATGGTTTCTCCGGTTTTCCATCATGAATTTTTTTCACTGATACGTAAAAGTCTTAGAACCACAATTTTTTTGTTTTCAATCACACAATTAAACTAAAATATATTTATTCATGAATTTTTCTCATGAATTTTTCTCATATATTTTTTTTGTTTTCCATCATGAATTTTTCTCACTGATATGTAAAAGTCTTAGAACCACAATTTTTTTTGTTTTCAATCACACAATTAAACTAATACATATTTATTCTATTGGTGATTCATTCGGGAGGGGAACAATTAAAAAAAATATTCAACACATATAGAAAAGGTGAATGGGTTAAATAACCCGTCTTACAGATTAAACGACATGGAATAAAAGAAACTTAATGCTTGGATAGCTTGCTCATACTCATAAATGTTAATAGTTGTTGCAAAAGCCCAAAATAATTCCTTGCATGGATAAACTCTCTTAAGGTTCCGTAGAATGTAGCGTGCGCACATTCCATGTTCCACTTTAGGCAATTCTTGGTCAACAACATTTATCAAATCCTGTCATTTAAAAGAATACATATTATAATGATTTTAATAACATTTTTTTTTAGAGAAATTCCCTCAAATAGCACAAAAGAAGTTTTTGTGACAAATTTACCACATATTTTCATTTATGACAAAAATAGCATTTTAATAAAGGGTAATAATTTAATTTTTGGTTTGGGTTAAGTATTTTAGAATTTAGGGTATAGTTTTTAGGAGTATGAGGTATGGTTTAGGGTTTACGGTTTAAAAAACCCTAAACCCTAAATCCTAAACCCTAAAAATATGAGGTTAAGAGATTTGTGCTATATAAGAGAATTGACCTTTAATAAAAATGCTATTTTTGTCCTAAATAAAAATGTGTGCTATTTATGTCACAAAAACTTAATTTTGTGCTATTTTTGAGAATTGCCTTTTTTAAAATGTAATGTTAAATTTAATTCAAAAGAAAATATCAGTTTTACATCAAGTGCAACTTTTTGTTTCAAAAGAAAAAAAATTACAAGTTTTTAGCTTCTAGATTCGAACCACATTTGCAGTCCATTTCTATATACGCTTATCACCAAGAGCTTGAATTGCTGAAAGTTGATTCCTTACTTGTTTGTCAATCCATCGAATGAGAGTAGCTGCTGAGTTTGGATTCTCGCCATGCCGTCTTGTGTTTCTCTCTCTCCATACTGCATGAATCGAGGCTTAGAAAACGTAGCCATCTGATACATAGGTAACAATCGATGGCCAGTCATTTGTGTACCTTGATTGAAGTATGTTTTTGGCAAGTGATGTCCAGATTTCTGAGGTGTATTGATATGTCTGCATTTTAAATAATTTATGCATACACTTTCCTTCCTATTTGCTCAGTTTCACCTCGAGTTCACAGCATTTCTAGTCCCTTTTTCCTATGTTTTTGCACTTAGGAGTATTTGCATTAGCATTTGCATACATGTTGCATTTTGGAGCTAAAACATGTACAACTTGGAGCTGTCATGGATGCTGGGATCAAAACAGAGAAGACAGAACGAGAGGAGCAGACTAACAACTCGACCTCTGCCCTCGCAGTCCAACTCGACCTCTGCCCTCGCAGTCCAACTCGACCTCTGCCCTCGCAGTCCAACTCGACCTCTGCCCTCGCAGTCCAACTCGACCTCTGCCCTCGTAGTCCAACTCGACCTCTGCCCTCGCAGTCCAACTCGACCTCTGGCACTCACCCACTCGACACCACTCGGGTTCCCAACTCGACGTCCAACTCGACCTCTGCCCTCGCAGTCCAACTCGACCTCTGCCCTCGCAGTCCAACTCGACGTCTGGCACCCACCCACTCGACACCACTCGGGTTCCCAACTCGAGCTCATCACCCGAGTCATCATCTTTGGCCCTCTAAATCACTTTTCAGCCTCGTTTCAACTTCACAAGTGCCAAACTAGGGAAGATCACATCAGTTGAAGACAAGGGAAGTAAAGTGCACCAACCAGCGACCCCATCTCCAGTTGACCACAAACATGCCATCTTGAAGACTGACGCAACTCGACACCACTCGACCAGACTTGGTCGAGCTGCACCATCCGCGGAGACTTAGCTATCTTTCTTTATCTTTTTCAGTTTTAAGGTTTTCCACATTTTACTATAAATACCCATGTTGGGTATTAACCAGGGGATCTTGGATTTATCTTGAGGGTTTCTCTCTGCCTCCAAACATTGTTCTTAGTGTTCTTCATTTTGTAATTCAGATTTCTCTTAATCTATTACTTAGTTTGCTTTGATTTTGTGCAGTCTTACTATTCTCATCTCAATCTATCTTTCTAAACTATTTTCAATGAATTCTGAAATGTTTGATTTTTCTGGGTTTATGTTCATCATTATGTGTGAGTAGTTTTTAGGGTTCTTGAGAATGGGATAGATTAGTGATGAATCTCTGATCTTCTAAGGTGTTTGATTTTATTTATGTATGGATCCCTTCTGGATTAGTGTTCTTAATGCTGGTTTCTCTCTGATCAATTGGAATTAGATCTCAAGCATTTCCACACCCAAAAAGTGTTTGATGAAATGCTTGAACAACTAATGCCAGAGATTTGCATTCCTAGCCTAAGATATTGGATGTTTAGGGTGTTCATTGATATAAACAGGTTGGATCTTAATGCCTGCTAGGGTAGATTTCGTCAGAGACATCTGAGTCTGGAACTGCCATTGCTTGAGGTCATCTATCACGAGAGTGGATTTGGTTGCTTGTGAACCTGTTGTCTAGGGATTAGCTCTGTTTGAGTTTTGTCAGCGCCTTAAGTAGATTGTAGAGGAATCACTGGTCGATTACCCCATCCTCGAGAGCTTGCTTGCCTTGATTGATTTTACTTCATTTCACTTATTTGCCCCGTTTTTCCATTGTCTTGACTTAGTTTTATTTACCAAGTTCGCTTGCTGCACTAGCAGTTTTACTTGCTACACTAGCAGTTTTACTTGCTACACTAGCAGTTTTACTTAGTTTTTATTTTGCATATTTCCTGCGTTACTTAGTTTCTTAGACACCCAAAAATCAATTTGTTTGGCTTGACTTAAGTGACTTTGATTGCATTATATTTGCTAGCATCTCACCCATTTGGATTGACACCTACATACTACAGTGACATGTTAGCTGTGTAGGAATTGATAGACTCATAGCTTACTGCTTCCCATATTCAGCTTTTGTGATATTTTACTTAGGAAAGGCATAAGTGGCAGGGGATTTACATCCAGTGGGACAAGTGCCTATTGCTAGGCTTCCCTTGCCTACAAGCTAAGTACTGAGAAAAAATCCTACTATCATGTATCCACATGAAAAGGAGATATGGTCCCGTGTTTCAAGAGAGTTTGAGCAGAAGACACATGTCCCCGATGATCCCACATTCCAATTGATCATACGATCCCCTGTTGAGAGGTGGTTGTGTATCGCAAGCCAAGTGCAAAAGGAAAACTTTAGTGTTGCATGGATAATTTGAGAATTGAATTTATTTACACAAATTTTTTAATCCTCTATCGTCCAAAATTCTTATCCCGTTTTTATTGAATATCGTTTGAGTAATATTTTTTGTTATCCAAATTAACCGAACATGTCTCATACCCACTATTTTTTGTTCCAATACCAAAAATAGAATGACCTTTAACATAACAGATTGATTTCGTTGAATAACGATATTAGAGTAATCAAAATTTAATTACCGTTTTTGAAAGTATATGTACTTAGTAAAATGAATTACTTAAAAAACTCGTATAATTTGGAAAAATAAAATTATATATATATATATATGAAAATATATTTAAAGTGATTTTTTTATTGAACATTTATGTTTTTACAAAACATATTAATAGAATATAGAATATGCCTTCTGTTAGTTAATATATTGGGCATTTATGTTTACCTTTTGTTTGTAATAATTGTTATTACTAAATTTTATATATTAGTACTTGTAACTATATTATCTTTCTATAAAGAAATGTCATATTAATATATGTATAGATTTGTTATATTTTGAATAATATTTTTCTTTATAAACGTATTGGTATTAAACATATGAGCAAGATTCAGATTTTGAAAAATAAATTATAGTATTCAATTTATTATTATAGGTTAACTCTTTAATTTACACATAAATCTTCTTATAAAAGATTTTGTTAGAGATTTCTGATTATATGAAATTATTTATTTAATATTTAAAAAATCTTTTAAAACCAAGACTTGTAGCCTAGCGGTTGTGCTATGTGAAACGCCCCGACCCGTTTTTTTTTTCTTTTTTAATATTCCCATAAATACTAAAAACCCCCAGCGGCGAAAATCAATTAATTAACCCAACCATAAAACAACATTCAACGATTTATTATAACCAAATAAATTCAAATTTAATAACTAACGACCTAACGGTTTCGACAATTCAATAATAACAAAACAATCAGCAGTAAATAAATTAAGCACAACCCTCCGCTATGTCATCTTATCCCGCACTCCACGAGCCCAGATAACAATCCTTATCTTTTTTCTTTACCGCTATTCTGAATAGACGATCAATATTTAATAAATACTGAGGAGGCGATCAACCTGTCTACTAGGTCAATAACAGACAGGCGACTACAGAAAACTTCCCAGCATAATAATATGCTCGGGATTTGACAAGCAGCAAACACAACATTTAATTAAATTATTTCCACACTAAAATAATTAATTAAAATCAACAAAGCAACAATTTAAATAAATTCAACAATTCAGCAATTAAATTATTTTTACACCAAAAATAATTAATTAAATTCAACAAAACCACAATTTAATTACAGTAATTAAATTCAGCAATTTCCTAGATTTAATCAACTCATAATTAATTTTTAACACCACATCAAACACCAAAAATCACGGAAATAAATCCTATGCATAAATTAAACCGGGAAACCTCTGTAAGTCCAGTCCGACCACGATACTGCACTCACCTTAGCTAAAAACAAAAACTTCCGCAACAATTTTTCTGCAACTTTCTGGGACTCCCCGAGACGAATACCCCCTAGAAAAATAACATAAAAAGAAACTTACACTACCCACCATTTTGATAATCACAAAACGACAAAAATTGCAACTATATAAGTCGTAAGTCATCTTCTTCATGAAAACGACCAATTCTGCAATTACACAACACCACCGCAACACCACTGCCACCGGAGTGAGCTCACCTCCACCACGCCTCCGTTGTACGTTCGTCTCCGCCGCAACCACCGTCAAGTCACCCAGAAGACGTGGCGATCACAGATCCGAACCACAACGATAACAAGAAATAAAAGAGAAAGCTCCTGAGATGGCGAGAGAGAGACCCGTACCGTAAGAGATGAGGCACGACTCAAGCTTCTCACACACGGCAACGGCGAAACCCACTCCGGTCGATCCAAACTTCTCGACCAACACCACCGCTTGAAAGTTATCTCCTTCTCCTTCCTTCCACGCCGAAAACCAACGCAGCTCTCTCTCTTTGACGGCTAGGTTAAGATGAAGAGGGAGATGTGTACGCTTATACACACATATACAAGCAAGTTCTCGTATTACACCGAACAGTCCTCCGACTTTTCTCAATTTCACAAATTGACCCCAAAACTCCTTAATAAATCAATTTAACCCATACAACTTTCCAATTCGATCAATTAAACCCATAACTTTCCGAAATCACCAATTGGCCCCAAACTTCAAAACTTATCAATAAAACCCGCCTGCAACTCCTGGATTCAATCAAATCAACCCCTAACTTTCAAATTCAACAAATACACCCCCATTATTGGTTTGCGGATGTTACACTATGGCTGTCACTGTGTCACCGCCTGGGTTCGAGCCTAGCATAATGCAAAATTAGTTGTTGACAAAAAAAAATAAAAAAAAAATTTTAATTGTGTTTGGATACATGGATATAAGTTAAGATACAAAGACATTTTTGCCATTAATATATTTATTTTTTGTTCTCTTTTCCAATGGTATTTCATGTAAATATTTTAAAACTCTAATGTTTCTTTTAAATAGTGATTTCCTTTTAATAGTATAGATAATTAATCAGAAATACACAAAATATTTATTAAAATCAATAAATACTTATTTAATTATTAGTTTCAACAAAATTCACTATGTAAAAGTAACAAAAACGAGTATATTACATTTTATGATATTTTTATTTTGTTCCATATATATCCTTAAAAATATAACAAATATGTGACTTTACTTGTGATCCGACCAATTTAACTTGGTGTTCCCGATGGTTTGATACATTTTTCAATTCACCATCAAATTTGGTTTCACATTTTTTTACATTTAAAAGTGCAGTGGCATTCTGATTCCTTCAATTTTGGTTTCTTGCAAATAGCAGTCTCATTATGTGTCTTGGCACATTCTGGTATCTTAAATTTTGGTTTCTTGCAAATACCAATCCCATTATGTTTCCTGGCACATATTTTGGTACAAATACGAGGCCCACATGGATTTGAACTAAACATACATAGTTTAGTGCCATTATAACAAAAATGCTTCGTATCTACAACTTCAGAACACATTTTTTGTCCTTCTGTTTCTTTCACAATCACTCCTACAATAATAAAAGTTTAAGACATAAAATATCAGTTTCTATTTAGAATAAAATATATTGTTATTATTTTATTCATAAAGACTGATGTTTGAGGAGTTTTAGGTATATTAATAAAATTAGGTAAGAGCTTGTGTCATGCACGGATAAATTTTATGCTATTTATGTTTATTATAATTTTATTTATAGTAATATATATACTGTAAACTTTCAATATATAGATTTTCAATACATTTGAAAATAAAAAAGTTGTTGTGTTTGGTTTTATTAGAAAATTAACAATATATTCATTTAATTATTATATACATGGAAAATATGTTTATGGTTTTAAATGTAATGTAATTAAATGTTAATTGATGTAAATATTATTTAATTGTAATTTAAATTAATTTTAAATGAGGTAAATGTTTAATTAAATGTAATGTAGTTAAAATGTTAAATGTTAGTTGATGTGATTTTTTAGTGTTTGCCATATGAGATAAGGCTAGTCTAATAAGAAAATAAATAATAATATTAGTGTTTGGAAATGGAATAACTATGGTTACAAAATAAATTAATTAAAAAAGTGTTAGGAAACATTATGTGCTTGACGCGCCAACAATGTCTATCTTTTTATAAATAGAAGATTAGTTAGAATTTGGGCTATGCACGAGCATATTTTATACTCTTCATGTTCCTTATTAATCTTATTTCTAAGATTTTCATATATTTTAATAAAACATATTAAAAATTGATTATAAATGCTTCCTTTTTTGTGATTAACAATTTTCAATAATTTTAAACCAATAGTATTCAAATATTTTTCTTAAAGTTTAGAATTCTTCATCAATAGCTAATAAAACTTGCATTGAAAATAGAAAAATTACAAATTTTTGAAACAATTTTGTTTTTAGAAATAGGATTAAAAAGGAACAAAAGGAGTACTGTTAATAATCTTATTTATAGTAATATATATACACACATATATATATATATGTGTGTGTGTGTGTCATTAATTTATTATAAAATTTAATACGTTTAAAGCTAACCAAATTGTTGTGTTTGGTTACCTATTTATTGTTTTGTAAAAAACATTTCATGATATTTATTTATGGAACATATATATTGAAATTCATTATTTAAATGTAATGTAACTAAATGTAAATTGATGTAAATCAGCAAATGTTAGTGTTTGAGATATGGAATAAGGCTAATAAAATAAGGAAACTATTTTAAATATGAGTGTTTGGCAAATGGAAAAGCTGATTAAATAAAAACTATTTAGAATAATTGTATGGAATTCATGTGGAATCTAGAGAGGAAACAATAATTCTCAGCCTTCTGTACCAAAAAATAATTATCAAAATTATCAAAATGCAATCTAAAATATACATACATGATCAAAATACTAATTCATAATATTCTAACTTTGTCTTTAATGGATTAAATCAATACACAAAAAGAAAACTAAAACTTAAGAAAATCTATTTTGGAGCTATAAAATTGCTTTGTTTTGTGACTAACATGCCAAATAAATTACCAAAAATTCTTTACATATATTTCTGCACTGATATAGTAATTAAGTAATGGTGGTTTCTGGTTTAGTTTATGCCTTTTTGGAATCTTTGCATGAAAAAATAACTACGTGTATAATAATTGAATAAAATTGTGAATAGGATGAATAACCATGAAACTAGTAAAATTTTACAAAGTTATCATACAAATGTATGAATTATAGAACTAACAAAGTTATATAAAGAAAATTCAAATATGTCATTGGATTTGGTCTTCTAAGTCTAGCATAAAACAATTGCACTCAATTATTTATATTTGGCAGAAATTTAATATTAAGTATTGAATTTGATGTTATATAATTCTATAACTAAAATAAAAGAGTAAAGTCTCGCTATCTAATTCATATACAAATAGGTTTGACATAATATAAATGAGTATTTTTTAAGGGAAATAACATGTTAAAATCATCTTTATTTTAAACTAATTATTTATAAAATATTTAAATGATGGTATATATGAATACAAACCTATAGCGAGAACGGTGAAGATGGTTAGGATGGTGACCGGGAGACGATTGAGTTTACTCATCTCATACGCTAAGACCAAACTGGTGATTTTGTTTTTTAACTTACTTTTTTTTGTAACAAATTGATGATGTTTTAAAACTTAGTAAAACAGCAATGTTTACAAATATATATATAGAAATTTAGATGTATCACATTTTTTCTACATCTAATCTAAACCTCCTTAAACTATGGATCTAATTTCTAAAACGTAGATTTTTTTTCAACCAGACACTAATAAACTTAAAGGAAGACTTGTTGATTAGTTTTCTATTCTTACTTTTAAAGATGTGGTTTCTCCGGTTTTCCATCATGAATTTTTCTCACTGATACGTAAAAGTCTTAGAACCACAATTTTTTTTGTTTTCAATCACACAATTAAACTAAATTATATTTATTCTATTGGTGATTCATTCGGGAGGGGAACAATTAAAAAAAAATATTCAACACATATAGAAAAGGTGAATGGGTTAAACAACCTGTCTTACAGATTAAACGACATGGAATAAAGAAACTTAATGCTTGGATAGCTTGCTCATACTCATAAATGTTAATAATTGTTGCAACAGCCCAAAACAATTCCTTGCATGGATAAACTCTCTTAAGGTTCCGTAGAATGTAGCATGCGCACATTCCATGTTCCACTTTAGGCAATTCTTGGTCAACAACATTTATCAAATCCTGCCATTTAAAAGAATACATATTATAATGATTTTAATAACATTTTTTTTAGAGAAATTCCCTCAAATAGCACAAAAGAAGTTTTTGTGACAAATTTAGCACATATTTTCATTTATGACAAAAATAGCATTTTAATAAAGGGTAATAATTTAATTTTTTGGTATGGATTAAGTATTTTAGAATTTAGGGTATAGTTTTTAGGAGTATGAGGTATGGTTTAGGGTTTAGAGTTTTTTAAACCCTAAACCCTAAATCCTAAACCCTAAAAATAAGAGGTTAAGAGATTTGTGCTATATAAGAGAATTGACCTTTAATAAAAATGCTATTTTTGTCCTAAATAAAAATGTGTGCTATTTATGTCACAAAAACTTAATTTTGTGCTATTTTTGAGAATTGCCTTTTTTTAATGTAATGTTAAATTTAATTCAAAAGAAAATATCAGTTTTACATCAAGTGCAACTTTTTGTTTCAAAAGAAAAAAATTACAAGTTTTTAGCTTCTAGATTCGAACCACATTTGCAGTTCATTTCTATATCGCTTATCACCAAGAGCTTGAATTGCTGAAAGTTGATTCCTTACTTGTTTGTCAATCCATCGAATGAGAGTAGCTGCTGAGTTTGGATTCTCGCCATGCCGTCTTGTGTTTCTCTCTCTCCATACTGCATGAATCGAGGCTTAGAAGACGTAGCGGGCAAGGAAACTCCATGTTCTGTCGAGATTAGAATCTGATACATAGGTAACAATCGATGGCCAGTCATTTGTGTACCTTGATTGAAGTATGTTTTTGGCAAGTGATGTCCAGATTTCTGAGGTGTATCCACATGAAAAGGAGAGATGGTCCTGTGTTTCAAGAGAGTTTGAGCAGAAGACACATGTCCCCGATGATCCCACATTCCAATTGATCATACGATCCCCTGTTGAGAGGTGGTTGTGTATCGCAAGCCAAGTGTAAAAGGAAAACTTTAGTGTTGCATGGGTAAACCAAACTCTTGTGTGCCAAGTTACCTTGTTTTAGGTGCTACGTGTGTGATTCCAAGTGTCCTTAGTACATAAAGTTGATTTAAAATTGTCTCTCTTGCCTTTCCACAACACAATATCCCTTGAGTTTTAATCTCTGCTCTGTCGTTACAGGTTTAGAGCGCTTTCGATCTTGTTTGGCACTTCTACTCTATGCCTTCTTCTTCTGTGTAGGTTACAGGCTCCTTCTACTGTTTCATCTCATCCTATCTCCAGATCAATAATTCCTCTCGGACCTACATCATTCATCAAACAACCCAAGTTGGACCAGTTGTCAAACTAAAAGGAGGTGAGGACTACATGGCCAATTTCGACTTTACAGAGAGCTTTCATTGATGTTCTATATTTTAAGAGTTTTTTCCACATCCAAGAACCCAAGCTGGTTGTGTCTCGAAGTGACCAGAAAAGACTTGCTTGATTAAATAGGTTTTTATCCACTGCACCCATATAGAAGACCCGTGGGAGACTATTCTCCATATCACTTTCAGGCAGCTTACATCATTTGCCTCTTTCAGAGATCGATGACCAAGCCCTCCTTCTTGTTTCAAAGCACACACCTCTTCCCATGCAATTTTTGCTTTTTCAGGATTCAAATCTGTTCCCGACCATAGAAATGAAGAACACATTTTTTCAATCTCTCGAATACAGGACTTTGGAAGTCAAAAAGCAGCCAGCCAAAAGATTGTGATACTCCATAAAACTGAACTTATCAAATTTAATCTTCCAGCGAAAGAGAGGAAGCGAGTTGTCCATTATCTTATTTTGTTCCTGATCTTTTCCAACAATGGAGAATAATCTGCAGATGTAAGTCGTTTAGTGACCAATGGAAGTCCCAAATATCTCACCGGTAGCTGTCCTAAAGCAAAAGGAAAGCGGTATGTCATTTCTTGATGTACTCTTTTGGGAATACCGGCAAAATACATCATTTTCAATACTGAACTTTAGTCCCGGCCTTTGAGAAAACCCCTCAAAAACATTAACAATCCCTTCTATTGAACGAGCTTTTCCATCTGTAAGGACCATGATGTCATCTGCGAACTTAGGTGAGTTAAGCCTATATTCTTGCATCTTAGGTGATATCCAAACTCTTTTGCCCCTGCAGCCTTATCAAACATTTTTGAAAGGATGTCCATACTAATAACAAACAGGTATGGTGAAAGAGAACAACCTTGACATAACCATCTTGTACTTCCGAAATAACCCACAAGCTCTCCATTTACTTGAACCGAACCGAAAAAGAAGCCATCATAATACATAGTGAAATCCAGTGTATAAACTCCGGTGGGAAATTCATGGCTTGAAGAGTGTCAATAAGGAAAGACCATTGAACTGAATCAAATACTTTGGATATGTCGATTTTTATAGCACATCGAGCCGAGACAGTATCTTTGTGATAGTCTTTGACTAACTCCATTGCCAACAGCAAATTCTCAATTAATAATATGTCCTTCACAAACGCTGATTGATTCCCCCCAATGAATATTGGTACCACCAACTTCAGTCTATTAGCAATGAGTTTTTAAATCACTTTATAGATCACATTGCAACATTAGATCGGGCGGTAATCTTTCATTTTCCTCGCATCTGTCTTTTTTGGAATTAAAGCTAGAATGGTGGAATTAATCCCCTTGGTTAAAAAACCTTTCACAAAAAAAGACTGTGCCGCCGTAATAAACTCATCTCCAATAATATCCCAAGATGCTTTGTAAAACTCCAATGTAAACCCATCAGGTCCAGGGGACTTGTCATTTGGCATAAAAATAGTACCTTCTTAATCTCTTCACCCATGACCATAGTTGTTAGTTTCGCTCTGTCCTCCACCGAGCAGCAAAAAGGTAACAAATTCTCCAATTCTTCCACTGAAATGCATGTATATTCTTCCACTAAAATTCTCCAGTATTTTATACTGGAATTAGGGTGAACACAATTCCATCTTCAAGTTTTAGATCCGCTTTAAGCTTCTTAATAAACCATAGTCAACTTTCTGTGTTTTCAACTTCCGCAACAGCCCAAGAAACATGGTAGAAATGGTTATTTGCATCTTTTCCTACAGCTGCCAAGAGTTGTCCGAGTTGCATCCTTTCGGATAACATGATTTGCTCATTGATGCCCATAGTTGGAATAGATGGGTGTTTCTTGATGAACAAAAATTGACCCATGGTTTTAAAAAAAACAAATGATAAAAGCTCTTTGGTATTGGTTCTTTGGTATTGGCAGTGAGGGTTTGTGTTTTGTAAGATCAAAACCCATCTTCTTGTATGCTACTAACCATAAAACTGATTTATTGATTGATTGACTATACTTTTCTATGGAGCAAAGAGTCTTTGGCTTGTACCTTGGGGTAACTTCGGTTATGGGTTATGGAAGTTCTTAACATCCATTTGACTGAGTCCAACTCCACAGAACCACAAAATCTTACCTATTTAATCCAAAATCAAAATAAATAAAAATCCAAGACTTAGACAAATTCAAGAACAAGAAACTGAACCATATAACACATCAAATAAAAATCTAAACGACTTTCTGACTGCGACATAACTAGAGAATGTTAAAGAGAGAAAATAAAAGCTATGTAAACATTTTCAACAATGCAAGTCGTCTTCCTCATTAAATAAAACGTATATAATCAGCACAAATTTCATCAAATCGTTTTAAAACGGTCAAGAAACATCGTAGCACCGTGGAATCGTAAATATATATATATATATATAATTTTTTCTGTTTTCTGCCTTCTCTTGTGTGATATTTTTTCACCAGAATCTAATGTGAAAGCA
Source organism: Cardamine occulta (assembly GCA_028015245.1). Classification (NCBI taxonomy): domain Eukaryota; kingdom Viridiplantae; phylum Streptophyta; class Magnoliopsida; order Brassicales; family Brassicaceae; genus Cardamine; species Cardamine occulta. The sequence continues at coordinate 20,483,682 of CM051372.1, forward strand.
AAACAAGGATATATCTGATATAATTTGCGAACTGATTCAGCAAAATAATATGCCTCGTGGATTTGTTTTTTTTAAAAGTTTATGTGGCATCTGATTCAGTAAAAATATGCCACATGACATATCTCATCACGTGACATCTGATTCAGCGGTTTGACTAACATTATTTTGGTCAAAGTTGATTTCGACACACATATGAAAATTCATTTAGATTTTTGAAAATTTAAATTGAAGTTGAAAATCGCACTGGATCTTAGTTCATGTATGAAAAGACATAGCGAAAATAGTTCATATATTACTCTTTTTCTCAATAAAAGAGTAATATATATGCCGGCAAAAAAAATATATATATATATGGTTTTATAGGGGGCTCCATGTCGAAAATTTATATATATTCTCTCTTGAACTATAAAATAATATAATAAGTATTCCAACTATCTTCTTGATGAAATATCTTCTTGATGAAGCCTTTCTAAATCTCTTTTGTAATATAATCAGTGGTACTACTTCTTTTTGAAACAAAACCTTAAACCAAATCCAATTGAATTCCTAAACTGTTGATACATGTTGAATCCAAGAATTCAATTTAGGGTTTTGATCGATGTTTTGGAATTAGGAATTAAGGTTTGTGTAATCGGAAGCTTTATTAATGATTCTTGAAGAAAGTTACAGAGATTTATCGATCAAGAAGACAAGAATTTGAAAGAGTCTAATCTAGGTCTTCTTCAGCGATTTTGGGATCCTTCTCCCTGGAGTGTTTGATTTTGGTGATTTTTTTTTTCTACCGGTATAAATTTTGGTTATCTATCAATGATTGTTCTCCTATCCAATGATGGAGAGATGTCACATGGATTTTGATCCCAAAGTCATTTGTATAGTCATTCTACTTGAAGGTATAATGCTTTATTGGGATCAAATTGGAAGGAAAACAAAGTTAAAAAGTCTGTAAATGATTTTGATACAGAAGTTTTGGTATTAAAATGTCCATATTTCAGAATTGTTATCGGAAGCATCGGGTTTTGTTATGTTGTGTGCACTTTGGAAGTTCAAACGTAGAGATGCTACCCAGACACATAACTCGCATAAGAGCAAGATCCGATATGGAAGAGGAAAATAAGGGATTTAATTTGTTTGAGCGAGTAAGACTTATATATGAAAATCATCGTCAAATTCACTTTTTCTTATGTATATGTCTCATCATATGACGCATATATTTGTTTATTAAATAATTTGTTTTATAAAAGTTTTGTATACTAACTATGTAATCTTAGTTTGATCCTAATCAAGTTATTGGAAGGAACAACAAATTATGCCTTCATAACTTTTTTGTAATATAATCAGTTGTACGAATACTTTTTGAAACAAAACCTCAAACCAAATCCAATTGAATTCCTAAACTGTTGGTACCGTTTTAACAAATTTATATTTTAATTCTAGGTACAAAAATTACATACGACTCAAAATATTTTTTAAGTGGCACAAACAATCTAGATAAAAATTTAAACAAGGAGGAATTAAAGAAAGAGAAAACAACATGTTTAGTCGATTCTGGTTTTTGGAGGTTTGGTTTTTATTTGATTATTTGATGAGATTTATAAAACCGGTCTAGAAACCCGAACATGTAAAAGAAAAAAAAGTGAAAAGATTCCAACACTTTTGAGTGTTATCCTCAAGAACAAGAAGAGTCGCCAAAATCCCAACACAAATCTATAATTTAACTTTTATTATTATTTCGATTTGCTCTATAATTTAAAAAAAAAATTGCTGTAATCTTGTGGTTTTGTAATCTTATGGTTTTATCATTTTGATTGAAATGGATACACTCGATTTGAGTCATATGCAGCATTTTACTATACGAAAAAATGAAGCAAACCTATTTTACTAAATATTCAATTAAACCTTTGATTATTCATAATAATTTAACAAATCCGAGACAAACAAACAATCCATCGGAGGAGCAGCCAGAGGGCTAGTGGTACTCACCTCTGCTGCCATTCTCATAAAATCCAGGTTCGAATCTGGTCAACACATATGGCGACTTGGCCACGATGACAAAAAAGAAATAAAAACAATCCATATAAGAAATACTGAAATACCATATATTATATATGTCCTTCTCTTGAAATAATATCAAGGAGCGTTTCCCATGAGCGTAGTGTATTCAACATCCCTCAGTGACTCAACGTCTTTGCCCGTACATTGGAAATAGGCAACAGTGTAAGTCACAAGCTGAAACATACTGACCGCATACATCGAACTCACAAGGACCAAACCCACGGTTAAGGTAACTGCAAACGAACCTGTCGAATTGGTCAGCCCCATGATCGCACCAAAACCGCAGAACAATAGACTGAAGCAAAGATTCAAGAGGAATAGTTTTGGTTTCATCCCTTTAACAATCTTTGCCGCTTTCCCCAAGGCTTGGATCCCATAAGTTTCCTCCAGAATCGATATGACTATAGATAAGTACCAAACGATAGCTAAATAGGACTGAAAGACTGCAAACAGAATCAATAAAGCCAAAAACTTGACTACCGAGGCAACTACTGTTGTAGAGAACAAAAGGATAGGGAAAAGGATTATATAGAAGAAGAAGAACCAATAGCCAAGAGTGAAGAGAGCAATGTAGAAATTGGTCACAAGAGGTCCCCTCCAAGATTTAAGGGTCAGAACCAGAAAATCTTTGATCTTGATATTGTCACCTTTATGAGTAAGAGCCGATGCGTGGACGATGGCTATTACGGATAAGAGGGTGATGATAGAGGAGACAGCAAGGAAGATATAAAAAGAACTGACAAATTGGCGCAAATCTGCAAGGAGTTTCATAAGATGGGCAATGTATTCTGGGCTGCTTGGATCTGTCGGAGGTAACAAACTTGCTTCAAGGATCAAGTTTGCTAGCTGGGGTTGGATGGCAAAGGTGTTGAAAAAAGTAAACTAGACAATGGAGTAAGAGAGGGAATATAAAGACTGAGAACATCAACTTCTTGTTTTTGAGAAAGAGTTTCCGGGATTCGTTTAGAATACCCGCAACCTCCTTTACAACATTCAAGAAATCCATGGGTTTAAGAAAACCAAATGATAAAAGCTTTTGGCTGTTGGTTTTTTGGTAATGGCACTAAGGGTTTGTATTTTGTAAGATCAAACCCATCTGCTTATATGCTACTAACCATAATACTAACTGATAGATTGCTTGCGCGCTACTTTTCTATGAAGGAAAGAGTCTTTGGCTTGTACCTCTAGGTAACTTCTAGGTTATGGAGATTCTTAACAATCATTTGACTGAGTCCAACTCCATAGAACCCCCACAATCTTACCTAGTTAATCCAAAATCAGAATAAACAATCAAAGACTTAGACAAATTCAAGAACAAGAAACCGAACCATACATCGATGAAAAGTCTAAACGATGACTTCCTGACCGTGACATAATTAAAGAATGTTAAAGAGAGAAAACAAGAGCCATGTAACATTTTCAACAATGCAAGACTTCCTCATTAAATAAAACGTACATGATCAACACAAACTTCATCAACTCGTGTTGAAACGGTCAAGAAACACCGTAGCACCGTGGAAATAATGAAAACGTCTACATCTATCTATAGCTGGATTTGATAGAGGATTCAACTTTAAGTTATAGTTTAAATGATAAGCGTAAGGATTCTATAAACAAGTCATCAAGAATGAGTCATAATTTGTATAGTCAAAACTATAACATAAAAGTTGAATTCTTTATCAAATTTAGCTATAGGATAAAACCAACACATAATTTTTATTTGCCCAAACAGAGAAAAAACAGAGCTTCAAACAGTATGAGAGGAAATTGAATATTGCTAATATGATTATAACATCTAATCAGATTATGACAGAAACAAAACAGAGCACTTACAAATCTAGCAAACTACTCCTTCTATGACCAAAACATCTCCATGAGTCTCCTTGTTGTGAATCTTCTTCTCTCAATCTAACCTTAGTTCTGCAAATTGGACAAGTCGAGGCTTTGAGCAACCAAGCGTCCACACACTTCCGATGGAACACATGTCCACAACCGGGAAGATTCCGACACCATTGTCCTTTTCTGAATCCATCAAAACAAACAACGCAATCGCTCTCGTACCGTGTGGTCGGCTCAGAAAATTTGAATTGGGGAAGCTTTTTCACGAATCTTGAAGATAACCCACCTGAGGATTCATGTCGACGATTACGGCGGCGACGTCGGTGGTGACGATGGAGAGAAGAGATGAGAAGAGGGAGAAGAAGAACAGAGGCGATGCCGATAAGGACGAGGAAGAGAACAAAGATTGAAATCATGATTACACCTACGAGGAATAGAGAGACAATTCTTGTTTTCGGCTTTGGCGATAGCGGTGGCGGTGGCTCGCCGGAGATTCGTTCATTATTGGTCGAAGGCATTGGAAAAAAAAAAAATTTGTTTTTTTCGTTTTCTGGCTTCTCTCGTGTGATATTTTTTTTTTTACCAGAATCTAATTTTAAAGCTAAAAAAGGAAATATCTGATATAATTTGCGAACTGATATTCTAAATCAGAGACATTTCCAAAGGGGAAAAATAAACCAATCAGATAAATTTGAAAATTTTGAGAAAAATTCAGTAAAATTTGGTACTTTAGTTAAAAAGGGTCATGTGATAGAGACTTATATTTTACCTTTTGGCTTTGGATCATGTGATAAAAGACTAATATATGGTTTTGTTTTTTTGGCTCCATGTCTAAAATTTATATTTGTTCTATCTCAAATAATAAAATTAGGCCTGGAGGATATTCAGTTTGGTTCTAAGTAAGATCTCTGATAGGATCAAGATTTTTGGATATTCTTTAGGACCCATATAGATACCAAAATGGTTTTGATTTGGTTCTGCGTTAGTTTCGATATCCAAAAAAATATTAAAAAACTAAAATAAAATGGTTAAAGTTCAATTAAACTTAGGTAAATCTCTACAAATATAATTTAAAATTTTATAATATTTTGTGTATTTTGATTATTTGAGGTAAAAATAGTTGATATCTTTGAGTTTGTAATTGTAATTTTAGGTTATTAGGTTATATTAAGTCTAAATATAATTAATAATTTTGGATATATAATTATAGTTTGCTTTTCGGTTTGATTTTGGTTCTGATTTTGATTTTTCAGTTATAAAAATTTAAGACTTATTGGATATTTCGTAAGTTTTGCATTCAGTTTGATATATTTTTTTTGGGTTGATTTTAGTTTGGTTTCAGATATTTTGCTCATACATATATAAAATAATATAATTTATGTTGTAAATATCTAATTCTCCCATAGGCCACTGATTTTGGTTTCTTGCAAATACCAGTCCCATTATGTTTACTGGCACATATGTTGGTACAAATACGTGTTTTCATTCCAAAACAACATGTTTTCCTCTAAAACATGTAAAGATTTGATAGAGGACTAAAAAACTCTAAAAATAATATAAATAAATAAAAAAACTCAAAATAACTTATAGAATCAAAGGTTAAAACCCTCAAAACCATGACACATCATATTTTCTTACCAGACATAACTTAAAATTTTTATTTCTTGTCCTGAAGCTCTTCCATATCTCCTAATAATATCCAAGACATTTTGACATTCCTCTGCCTCCGCTTTACAAAAGAAAATACTATCATCCGCAAAGAAAATGCGAGATAGCTGGACTCGTTCGAGCTACATTAATTCCCGTAATCCTTTGATCTCTTTCTGCCTTTTTAATATCAATACCTCAGAGCATAATATAAATAAATATGGTGATAGAGGATCCCCTTGCCTGAGACCCCTATTTGGTCCAATATGACCTTTTGGTTGTCCATTTAAGAGCACCTGATAAGAAATTGAACTAACACTCCAGAAGATCCAAAAACTCATATCGAAGTAAATCCTAAGCGATACAAAACTGCCTCTAAGAAACCCCATTCAGTTTCATCGAGTTTAATTATTATATCCAGATGTAAACAATAAAGAACAATGTCAAGTTTGATCAGTTTCTTATATATTATACACTTGATGTAAAAATTTGATGTAAGTTTATATTATATGTAAACTATTGTTGTTAAATCTATACATATTTTTAAAATTTCCAATTTATATATGTATATTCAAAATTTGGTATATTTATTTCGTTAGTTTATGAAACCCCCACATTGTCGGATTGACTATCTAGTTAGTTGGGCAAGCCTTTTAACAAAGCAAAGAAGAAGAAAACAAAAAACCTAACTACAGTTAGTTTTAATTAAGGCTTTTGAAACACATCATTTCACCCTACATTTCATATTTCTCTTGTAATAATTATGATTATTTATTAGGGCTCACTTCAATGCGGTAGCTTGGCCTTGAAATTTGTAGAAGACTTGTGCATTATAGTCGTGATAATGGTCGAATCATAAACAACACACGACAGTAGACAAATATTAGATAAGAGTTGGTCACAAGATTGACTTTAAGTTGCAACAAAAAGTTAGAATATAAAACCACATCTGTGTTTATTTGAATCCTCAGTTTCAATTGAAGATTTATTTATTTTTCTAAAGTTAATTCTGAGAGCAATGGCGTTTTTAAATTGTCTTCTCTTTCTTCTTCCACTAGGATTCTCGATTTTCCTTCTTGGGACTCTTGCTCTAGATCCTTCAGGTAAAAACACTAATTCTCCAAGTTGGTTTAGTTTTCAAAATTTTATTTCTAAAATCTCCTTGCTGTTGCTTTCCCTAACAGAATTCATTAGCTTAACTTGCGGTTCCCCGAGAGAAACTAGCTTCCGTGAAAAAACAACAAACATAAAATACATCTCCGATGCGGCTTTTATAAATACCGGTGTTGGTAGGAGCATCAAACCATCATTCCGCACTCAATCGCAGCAGCAAACCTGGTACAAAGATAACATTCTCAAGATTTAAAAGAACAAAAAAAAATGTTAACTAAAACCTAACGTATTCTGCTAGGTACCTCCGGAGTTTTCCACAAGGCAATAGAAGTTGTTACACTTTAAACTTGATCACAGGCGACAGATATTTGATCAGGACCAGTTTCTTTCATGGTGGTTATGACGACAAACCTTCCACGCAGTTCGATCTCCACCTTGGACCTAACCTATGGACTAGAGTTTCAACCACCAACGAGACTAAACAAGAAACCTTTGAGATGATTCATCTATTGACCACTGACAGGTTACAAGTCTGTCTGGTCAAGACAAGGGATTCAACGCCGTTCATTTCAGCTTTAGAGCTACGTAAACTCAATAGTGAAGCCTACAACGGCACTCAGAATGTATCCTTGCAGACTTTCATCAGATTAGACGTTGGCTCAACCTCTAAGAAATCCTTGAGGTTGTAGTTTCGAATCTCATGTAAACAAATTCTGAAACGATCAAGCACTAATTATGCTTTGATTCTTCATTTTAGGTACGAAGCTGATGTCTATGGAGCAGATGTCTTTGATCGGATTTGGCTACCTTACAACTCCGAAAACTGGTCACAGATTAGTACCAATAATAGTGTAGACATCAACAATGTTTACAAGCCGCCAGAGGCTGCTATGGGTACGGCCTGTGTTCCAATAGACCCAAACGCTTCTATGAAGATTTCACTAACCGGAGTGCACCAGATCAACTCAAAGTTCTACGCTGTTTTCCACTTTTCTGAGATCGAAGAGCTCAGTTCCAATGACGTGAGAGATTTTAACATCTTCTACAATGGAAGGTATATCGGCAGACCCGATTTTCCGACAAGTTTCTACACTCGTTCCATTTTTATGGATGAGGAAATGGGTCCTAATGCAAATAGAGAGTATACCATTTCACTTGAAAGGACCAGAGATTCCACATTGCCTCCTCTTCTCAATGCCTTGGAAGTTTACCTAATCAAGTCCTTAACTCAGCAAACGACTAAAACGCGAGAAGGTGGGTTTTCTAACTAAGAGCACTCACCATTTAAATAAAGAAAAAATAGAAAAAAGAAGTACGAGAGACAGAGAGAAACGTCGATAACAAACGTTTTTCACAACTGTCGTTAATTAAATGATTAGCTAATTAATGATGGATGCTAATGCTCTAAGTGATTTAATGTTACTCAATAAAAAAACTTTAGTAACCTTTTTATCAAATGTGTATTCAGTTAATGCTATAACTAACATCAAATCCGAGTACCGTCTGAACAAATTAAACTGGGAAGGAGATCCTTGCGCACCCAAGAATTACATGTGGGATGGTGTTAACTGCAACCTCATACATGATAAGCCACCTCAAATAATTTCTTTGTGAGTATAATTAATTTTCTTCTTTTAATGATTTTTAGAATTCCAAAATCGATCTGATTTTGGGTCTTGAAACAGGAATTTGACTGCTAGTGGCTTAATTGGGGAGATACTGGACTCCATATCAAACCTTACCAGTTTACAAGTGCTGTAAGTAATTCTTAAATCTAATGAGCTAGAGAACACACAGAGAAGTTGTAATTTTCTGATGGGTTTGGATTTGTTTTCCGGCAGTGATTTGTCTAACAACAAACTAACTGGTTCGGTTCCAGAGTTTCTAGCTAATATGGACACTTTGAAACTCATGTAAGTTTGGCCACAACATCTTAAATTCCTTGTAATTTTTACACAAGAAAACCAACACTTGTTTTTGATTTTGCAGAAATCTATCAAGCAATGAGCTAAATGGTTCAATCCCTGCAAGTCTCCTAGATAAAGCACAAAGAGGAAAGGTTGTATTGAGGTAAAAACCTAATAGTTACTGTGAGATCAGCTAACAAATTCTAGACCTTTATGCCTTTAGGGTTTACTCTCACTCACACTTTTCTTAAAGAACATAAATAAAACCCAGGTTGTTTTGTGCACTACTCCAATTCTTATAATTAACTTTGAGCTACGACCACTTGTTCACGTGACTTTCCCCCAAACAAAGCTCTGAAAGAGAGAAAGAAAAGTTTGAATCTTGGCTAAAAGCAAACCTTGTGTTTTTCCATGCATGCGTCTGGCTCTCTCTTTCTTTCTTCCTTTTGCTTTTGTTAAACCTTTGAATTACTTAAAAGTTTCAATATAACTTGGTGAGTTTTTAACCGCCATAATTAACAGTTAAATCCTTAATACTTTCTGATTTTATTTTTATTTTGTGAATACGCTAGCGTCGAGGGAAATCCGGGACTCTGTCCTTCTCCTTCATGTGCCACAACGCCAAAGAAAAAGAAAAAGAAAACCATTGTTGTTGTATCTATTGCAACAACACTAGTTTTGATGTTAATCATTACAGCCACAATCTTAGTTATCCTTAAGAGGAAGAAGAGAGCCACGCATAGCCATCATCACGATTCAGGTACCCGAAAACTTGGATAAAATGACGTCTTTGAATCTTGAGCACCAAGTAATATTTTGATTTCTATTTTATAGATAATAACAATAATCAAAGTAGCGACAACATGTTTACGTATGAAGTCTTAGCTAACGCAACGGATAACTTCTCCAACACCAACCTCATCGGACAAGGTGGGTTTGGCTATGTTCATAGAGGCCTTCTTCCCGATGGAACAGAGGTTGCGATCAAGCAGCTTAAAGCTGGAAGCGAACAAGGCGAACAAGAGTTTCAGGCGGAAATAAATATCATTACTAGAGTCCATCACAGGCATCTTCTTTCCATGATTGGTTATTGCATAACTGGATCTCAAAGATTGCTTGTTTATGAGTTTGTGCGTAACAAGAATCTGGAGTTTCACTTGCACGGTAAGTTAACTTACACTTTCCTTTAAACTATATACTGTTTTTGATGGTAATATTTGCAGAGAAAGGGAGACCGGTAATGGAGTGGCCAAAGAGAATGAAGATTGCTTTGGGTGTAGCTAAAGGATTATCATATTTGCATGAAGATTGTGAGTAATATATATATATATATATGTGTGTGTATTTTGTTGTTTTAAAGTTTTATTTGTTGGCATGACGACTCGAGAGTTATGTCTTGTTTCATCAGGTAACCCTAAAACAATACACCGCGATGTAAAGCCTGCAAATATTCTAATTGACGATAGCTATGAGGCGAAGGTAGATAATATCTAAAACTTGTAAAGGAATTTTTTTGATAAAAGAGATGTAAAGGATTTTATTTCAACTGCAGTACTAATAATGTTGAACCTGATTCAATAGTTAGCAGATTTTGGACTCGCCAGGTGTTCGTTAGACACTGATACTCATATTTCTACTAGGGTTGTTGGAACGTTCGGGTATGAAACACTATCTATATGCAACCATTCAACCATAAACAAAAAAACAAACTTTTGATTTCTTTCTTGTTAAATTTCATCTGGATGCATGCAGTTACTTGGCCCCTGAATATGCTTCTTCTGGGAATCTCACTGATAAATCAGATGTCTACTCGTTCAGAGTGGTGCTTCTCGAATTAATAACGGGGCGCCGACCTATCGAGAAATCACAAGCTTCTGTGGATGAATACAGTGTAGTCGATTGGGTAATGTAATCTTTTTTTCACATTAGCAGTAAAAATCCTCAAGTTTGAATAACATGTAAATGTTATCTCATGTTGTAGGCAAAACCTTTGATGATACAAGCACTCCACGACGGAAGCTTTGAAGGTCTAGTTGACCCAAGATTAGACAACGAGTTTGATATCAGCGAAATGAAGAGAATGGTTGCTTGCGCTGCTGCTAGTGTCCATTATTCAGCAAAACGCCGCCCAAAAATGAGCCAGGTACTACTCTACTATTATCATATTTAAACCTTTTGGCAGCATAGAAAAACGAAACTTTGTGAGTTCCTCTAAAACTTGGGGGTCATTGGTCTTTGGACATTTGCAGATAGTTCGAGCATTTGAAGGAAATTTATCGCTAGATGATATAATCCAAGGAGTTACTGCAGAACGCAGCACTATTTACAGTCTAGGCGGGAGCTCGGGTTATAGCTCAACTCAATATACAAACGACTTGAAGAAATTCAAGAAAACTGCTCTTGAAAGCCAGACATTTGGTAGCAGCGGTTTGACCAGCGACAATGGTCACTACGTATCAGGCTCCTCTACCACCACCGACGCCGCCAGAGGGTCAACGTACAATGCATGAGATCGAACCGGAGAAGAATACCGATGAGACAAGAGCTTCAAACCGGGGATTCTTGGTTTAAGGGGAAAAATAGAAAAACCCTCGACTTTTTTCACTTTATTTTCATAGGCAGCGTTTTCAAATTTATTTCCATGTGTAGCT
>CM051372.1:20494990-20528411 GCA_028015245.1 Cardamine occulta
GTATAAAATTTCATAAATGTTTAAAAAAAAAACACGCGGACCTGATTATTTTAATTTTAATCGTTCTTGGCGATTTTATATCCAAATTGATAGTTCACGAGTTTAGTAATATAAATATTATTTATCACTAATCTGGTTCACGGTTAATTCTGGTATAACATTAAGATCTGTCCGAGTGTCAAAATACTGATGAAATTATTATTATTTTTAATATTTATAAATTAGATTAAAATTAAACCGAATACATAATTTGTATGAATTTGGATTATATATACTACATCTAATAAAATATTTATAAACATAACTCTGTACGTACGTGCGGGTCCGAATCTAGTTATATTTTAAATATAAACAAACACTGGAATGTAATTAGAGATATACGAAATTATGATAGCTATTTTATGGATATTCTTAATATTAATGCTCGGAATTAAATCTACACGGTAGTTATGGAAATCTTAAAAAGAGCTAACATTTTATTTGGTTTGATTGAAGGAAAATCTCTAAGAGATCGAGAAAAGATTGAGATGCTTTGAAGACGATCCCGATAAGGTCCACGTCCAATGTCCAATATCCAGCTGAAGATCCCCGTCCAAGGTCCAAGATCCGCGTCCATTGATTTGGTGAGTTTGACAAAATTGCCCATAAAGGATTTTTTTTACTCTTTGATTGAAATTAAAGCAATGACATTGTATGTAATTTTTTACATTTTAAAAGCTTTTTTATAAAGAGTTCTTCCCAATTAATAGTATAGACAATGTGTAATTCATTAGGTTTATCTTAAAGCCAGACTTGCGTCTATCTTGTACGTTTCAAAATGTATTAGGTTTATCTAATTAGAGCAGGACTTGCGTCTATCTGATGGAGCGGAAGCACGAAAAAAAATTGTTTCTCAAGTTCCCGAGAAGGTAGAAAAAACAAGGAGAAAGCTCTGTTTTCTTCACGGAAAACAGATGGTTGAGATTGTAAAGAATACACTTCTTTGCAAAGCTTAAAAACAATTTTATTAATTCAGTTCGAAGATAGATGATTCTCTTTACAAGCTTTAGAGGACTATTTATAAGAAAGCTATTGGCTACTTTAACATAAATTATTTAGAAGATAAAAGGAAAAATCCAAGAAAAATAGAAAGTTGTAAAGTTGTAAACCCATTAATAGAGTTTGCTTTACTCTCTTTCCCGTTCAATCTCTTGTCGGTCTTTCGTTAGTTTGGTGTGGCCCGGGTTAATTTGGTTCGCTCTTTGTCTCTACTTTATAGATCTGATCGAGATCTCTTTGTCTCTACTTTAGAGACGTTGTACAATCGTATTCCTTTGACTTCGTCGTATCTGGGAGTTTTGTCGCGATCTAGTTATCTTTTGGCTTCGATCCCGTCTTGCCGGTCTGGATTCCTTGGAACTTCTTCTCAGTGTGGTAGTCTTCATCCGCTATAGGTGGAACCGCTTTTCGTTGGTTGGGATTGTCGTCCCCTTCGGTTTGCTATTGGTTAAGGCTCCTCCATTTTAGGTGTTGTGGTTGGCTTTGTGGTTTGGCTTGATTCCAGACTCAAATACTTGGTTCTCATGTTTCAGATTTAGTCTTTGTACCCTTTGTTGTTTAGGATCTCATTTGCCCTTTGTCTTAGTTTATAAGTTTCTCATTCCTTTGGGCATAGTTTTCCGGGATGGTTTGTTATCTGCTGGATTTAGTTTCTGGGGACATCTATTTGTGTGTCCGCCGCTTTAGTTTCATTGGATGTTTGTATAACTGGATTTACATCATCTAATAATTACCCCAGATGAAAAAAAAACAAAAACAAAAAGACTCTCTTTTTGGTTAGTCTTCAATATCTTCACATTCATACCAAATCAAAAAAAAAAAACCCCAACAATAATCATGTGCAAGATCAGGCTCACGAGAGTTTTAATTAGAGCCACACATGGAAATAAAGTTGAAAACGCTGCCTATGAAAATAAAGTGAAAAAAGTGAGGGTTTTTCTATTTTTCCTCTTAAACCAAGAATCCCCTGTTTGAAGCTCTTGTCTCATCGGTATTCTTATCCGGTTTGATTTCATGCATTGTACGTTGGTCTACGGCGTCATCGGCGGTGGTAGAGGAGCCTGATACGTAGTGACCATTGTCGCTGGTCAAACCGCTGCTACCAAATGTCTGGCTTTCAAGAGCAGTTTTCTTGAATTTCTTCAAGTCGTTTGTATATTGAGTTGAGCTATAACCCGAGCTCCCGCCTAGACTGTAGATAGTGCTGCATTCTGCAGTAACTCCTTGGGTTATGTCATCTAGCGATAAATTTCCTTCAAATGCTCGAACTATCTGCAATTGTCCAAAGACCAATGACCCCAAGTTTTAGAGGAACTCACAAAGTTTCGTTTTCTATGCTTGCAAGATGTAATTTCATTTAATCAAGGGTATAAAGATTAAGAAGGGGTATAAAGAAAAAATTGATTCGGTTAAAGGATATATGATCTAATCCTCCTTCTCAGTGTGGTAGTCTTCATCCGCTATAGGTGAAACCGCTTTTCGTTGGTTGGGATTGTCGTCCCCTTCGGTTTGCTATCGGTTAAGGCTCCTCCATTTTAGGTGTTGTGGTTGGCTTCGTGGTTTGGCTTGATTCCAGACTCAAATACTTTGTTCTCATGTTTCAGATTTAGTCTTTGTACCCTTTGTTGTTTAGGATCTCATTTGCCCTTTGTCTTAGTTTATAAGTTTCTCATTCCTTTGTGCATAGTTTTCCAGTGATGGTTTGTTATCCTGCTGGCTTTAGTTTCGTTGGATGTTTGTATAACTTTTGGTTTTACATCATCTAATAATACCCCAGATGAAAAAACAAAAACAAAAAGCCTCTTTTCTTCACTATCTCCACCCTCACACCAAATCAAAAAAAAAAAAAAAAACCCAACAATAATCACGTGCAAGATCAGGCTCATGAGAGTTTTAATTAGAGCCACACATGGAAATAAATTTGAAAACGCTGCCTATGAAAATAAAGTGAAAAAGTCGAGGGTTTTTCTATTTTTCCCCTTAAACCAAGAATCCCCTGTTTGAAGCTCTTGTCTCATCGGTATTCTTCTCCGGTTCGATCTCATGCATTGTATGTTGACCTACGGTGGCGTCGGTGGTGGTAGAGGAGCCTGATACATAGTGACCATTGTCGCTGGTCAAACCGCTGCTACCATATGTCTGGCTTTCAAAAGCAGTTTTCTTGAATTTCTTCAAGTCGTTTGTATATTGAGTTGAGCTATAACCCGAGCTCCCCCCTAGACTGTAAATAGTGCTGCGTTCTGCAGTAACTCCTTGGGTTATATCATCTAGCGATAAATTTCCTTCAAATGCTCGAACTATCTGCAAATGTCCAAAGACCAATGACCCCCAAGTTTTAGAGGAACTCACAAAGTTTCGTTTTTCTATGCTGCCAAGATGTAATTTCATTTAATCAAGGGTATAAAGATTAAGAAGGGGTATAAAGAAAAAAAATTGATTCGGTTAAAGGATATATGAGCTAATCCTCCTTCTCAGTGTGGTAGTCTTCATCCGCTATAGGTGAAACCGCTTTTGGTTGGGATTGTCGTCCCCTTCGGTTTGCTATCGGTTAAGGCTCCTCCATTTTAAGTGTTGTGGTTGGCTTCGTGGTTTGGCTTGATTCCAGACTCAAATACTTGGTTCTCATGTTTCAGATTTAGTCTTTGTACCCTTTGTTGTTTAGGATCTCATTTGCCCTTTGTCTTAGTTTATAAGTTTCTCATTCCTTTGTGCATAGTTTTCCAGTGATGGTTTGTTATCCTGCCGGCTTTAGTTTCGTTGGATGTTTGTATAACTTTTGGTTTTACATCATCTAATAATACCCCAGATGAAAAAAACAAAAACAAAAAGACTCTTTTCTTCAATATCTTCACACTCACACCAAATCAAAAAAAAAAAAAAAAAAACCCAACAATAATCACGTGCAAGATCAGGCTCATGAGAGTTTTAATTAGAGCTACACATGGAAATAAATTTGAAAACGCTGCCTATGAAAATAAAGTGAAAAAAGTCGAGGGTTTTTCTATTTTTCCCCTTAAACCAAGAATCCCCGGTTTGAAGCTCTTGTCTCATCGGTATTCTTCTCCGGTTCGATCTCATGCATTGTACGTTGACCCTCGGCGTCGGTGGTGGTAGAGGAGCCTGATACGTAGTGACCATTGTCGCTGGTCAAACCGCTGCTACCAAATGTCTGGCTTTCAAGAGCAGTTTTCTTGAATTTCTTCAAGTCGTTTGTATATTGAGTTGAGCTATAACCCGAGCTCCCGCCTAGACTGTAAATAGTGCTGCGTTCTGCAGTAACTCCTTGGGTTATATCATCTAGCGATAAATTTCCTTCAAATGCTCGAACTATCTGCAAATGTCCAAAGACCAATGACCCCCAAGTTTTAGAGGAACTCACAAAGTTTCGTTTTCTATGCTGCCAAGATGTAATTTCATTTAATCAAGGGTATAAAGCGTAAGAAGGGGGATAAAGAAAAAAATTGATTCGGTTAAAGGATATATGAGCTAATCCGCCGTCTCAGTGTGGGAGTCTTCATCCGGTATAGGTGAAACCGCTTTTTGGTTGGGATTGTCGCTCCCCTTCGGTTTGCTATCGGTTAAGGCTCCTCCATTTTAGGTGTTGTGGTTGGCTTCGTGGTTTGGCTTGATTCCAGACTCAAATACTTGGTTCTCATGTTTCAGATTTAGTCTTTGTACCCTTTGTTGTTTAGGATCTCATTTGCCCTTTGTCTTAGTTTATAAGTTTCTCATTCCTTTGTGCATAGTTTTCCAGTGATGGTTTGTTATCCTGCCGGCTTTAGTTTCATTGGATGTTTGTATAACTTTTGGTTTTACATCATCTAATAATACCCCAGTTAAAAAAAACAAAAAAAAAAAGCCTCTTTTCTTCAATATCTCCACCCTCACCCAAAATAAAAAAAAAAAAAAAAAAACCCAACAATAATCACGTGCAAGATCAGGCTCATGAGAGTTTTAATTAGAGCTACACATGGAAATAAATTTGAAAACGCTGCCTATGAAAATAAAGTGAAAAAAAGTCGAGGGTTTTTCTATTTTTCCCTTAAACCAAGAATCCCCGGTTTGAAGCTCTTGTCTCATGGGTATTCTTCTCCGCTTCGATCTCTTGCATTGTTCGTTCACCTACTGCGGCGTCGGTGGTGGTAGAGGAGCCTGATACGTAGTGACCATTGTCGCTGGTCAAACCGCTGCTACCAAATGTCTGGCTTTCAAGAGCAGTTTTCTTGAATTTCTTCAAGTCGTTTGTATATTGAGTTGAGCTATAACCCGAGCTCCCGCCTAGACTGTAAATAGTGCTGCGTTCTGCAGTAACTCCTTGGGTTATATCATCTAGCGATAAATTTCCTTCAAATGCTCGAACTATCTGCAAATGTCCAAAGACCAATGACCCCAAGTTTTAGAGGAACTCACAAAGTTTCGTTTTTCTATGCTGCCAAGATGTAATTTCATTTAATCAAGGGTATAAAGCTTAAGAAGGGGTATAAAGAAAAAAATTGATTCGGTTAAAGGATATATGAGCTAATCCTCCTTCTCAGTGTGGTAGTCTTCATCCGCTATAGGTGAAACCGCTTTTCGTTGGTTGGGATTGTCGTCCCCTTCGGTTTGCTATCGGTTAAGGCTCCTCCATTTTAGGTGTTGTGGTTGGCTTCGTGGTTTGGCTTGATTCCAGACTCAAATACTTGGTTCTCATGTTTCAGATTTAGTCTTTGTACCCTTTGTTGTTTAGGATCTCATTTGCCCTTTGTCTTAGTTTATAAGTTTCTCATTCCTTTGTGCATAGTTTTCCAGTGATGGTTTGTTATCCTGCCGGCTTTAGTTTCATTGGATGTTTGTATAACTTTTGGTTTTACATCATCTAATAATACCCCAGATGAAAAAAACAAAAACAAAAAGACTCTTTTCTTCAATATCTTCACACTCACACCAAATCAAAAAAAAAAAAAAAAAAACCCAACAATAATCACGTGCAAGATTAGGCTCATGAGAGTTTTAATTAGAGCTACACATGGAAATAAATTTGAAAACGCTGCCTATGAAAATAAAGTGAAAAAAGTCGAGGGTTTTTCTATTTTTCCCCTTAAACCAAGAATCCCCGGTTTGAAGCTCTTGTCTCATCGGTATTCTTCTCCGGTTCGATCTCATGCATTGTACGTTGACCTACGGCGGCGTCGGTGGTGGTAGAGGAGCCTGATACGTAGTGACCATTGTCGCTGGTCAAACCGCTGCTACCAAATGTCTGGCTTTCAAGAGCAGTTTTCTTGAATTTCTTCAAGTCGTTTGTATATTGAGTTGAGCTATAACCCGAGCTCCCGCCTAGACTGTAAATAGTGCTGCGTTCTGCAGTAACTCCTTGGGTTATATCATCTAGCGATAAATTTCCTTCAAATGCTCGAACTATCTGCAAATGTCCAAAGACCAATGACCCCAAGTTTTAGAGGAACTCACAAAGTTTCGTTTTTCTATGCTGCCAAGATGTAATTTCATTTAATCAAGGGTATAAAGCTTAAGAAGGGGTATAAAAGAAAAAAATTGATTCGGTTAAAGGATATATGCGCTAATCCTCCGTCCCAGTGTGGTAGGCTCCATCCGCTATAGGTGAAACCGCGTTTAGTTGGTTGGGATTGTCGCCCCTTCGGTTTGCTATCGGTTAAGGCTCCTCCATTTTAGGTGTTGTGGTTGGCTTCGTGGTTTGGCTTGATTCCAGACTCAAATACTTGGTTCTCATGTTTCAGATTTAGTCTTTGTACCCTTTGTTGTTTAGGATCTCATTTGCCCTTTGTCTTAGTTTATAAGTTTCTCATTCCTTTGTGCATAGTTTTCCAGTGATGGTTTGTTATCCTGCCGGCTTTAGTTTCGTTGGATGTTTGTATAACTTTTGGTTTTACATCATCTAATAATACCCCAGATGAAAAAAACAAAAACAAAAAGACTCTTTTCTTCAATATCTTCACACTCACACCAAATCAAAAAAAAAAAAAAAAAACCCAACAATAATCACGTGCAAGATCAGGCTCATGAGAGTTTTAATTAGAGCTACACATGGAAATAAATTTGAAAACGCTGCCTATGAAAATAAAGTGAAAAAAGTCGAGGGTTTTTCTATTTTTCCCCTTAAACCAAGAATCCCGGTTTGAAGCTCTTGTCTCATTGGTATTCTTCTCCGGTTCGATCTCATGCATTGTACGTTGACCTCTGGCGGCGTCGGTGGTGGTAGAGGAGCCTGATATGTAGTGGCCATTGTCGCTGGTCAAACCGCTGCTACCAAATGTCTGGCTTTCAAGAGCAGTTTTCTTGAATTTCTTCAAGTCGTTTGTATATTGAGTTGAGCTATAACCCGAGCTCCCGCCTAGACTGTAAATAGTGCTGCGTTCTGCAGTAACTCCTTGGGTTATATCATCTAGCGATAAATTTCCTTCAAATGCTCGAACTATCTGCAAATGTCCAAAGACCAATGACCCCCAAGTTTTAGAGGAACTCACAAAGTTTCGTTTTTCTATGCTGCCAAGATGTAATTTCATTTAATCAAGGGTATAAAGCTTAAGAAGGGGTATAAAGAAAAAAAATTGATTCGGGTTAAAGGATATATGAGCTAATCCTCCTTCTCAGTGTGGTAGTCTTCATCCGCTATAGGTGAAACCGCTTTTCGTTGGTTGGGATTGTCGTCCCCTTCGGTTTGCTATCGGTTAAGGCTCCTCCATTTTAGGTGTTGTGGTTGGCTTCGTGGTTTGGCTTGATTCCAGACTCAAATACTTGGTTCTCATGTTTCAGATTTAGTCTTTGTACCCTTTGTTGTTTAGGATCTCATTTGCCCTTTGTCTTAGTTTATAAGTTTCTCATTCCTTTGTGCATAGTTTTCCAGTGATGGTTTGTTATCCTGCCGGCTTTAGTTTCGTTGGATGTTTGTATAACTTTTGGTTTTACATCATCTAATAATACCCCAGATGAAAAAAACAAAACAAAAAGACTCTTTCCTTCAATATCTTCACACTCACACCAAATCAAAAAAAAAAAAAAAAACCCAACAATAATCACGTGCAAGATCAGGCTCATGAGAGTTTTAATTAGAGCTACACATGGAAATAAATTTGAAAACGCTGCCTATGAAAATAAAGTGAAAAAAAGTCGAGGGTTTTTATATTTTTCCCGTTAAACCAAGGATCCCCGGTTTGAAGCTCTTGTCTCATCGGTATTCTTCTCCGGTTCGATCTCATGCATTGTACGTTGACCTACGGCGGCGTCGGTGGTGGTAGAGGAGCCTGATACGTAGTGACCATTGTCGCTGGTCAAACCGCTGCTACCAAATGTCTGGCTTTCAAGAGCAGTTTTCTTGAATTTCTTCAAGTCGTTTGTATATTGAGTTGAGCTATAACCCGAGCTCCCGCCTAGACTGTAAATAGTGCTGCGTTCTGCAGTAACTCCTTGGGTTATATCATCTAGCGATAAATTTCCTTCAAATGCTCAAACTATCTGCAAATGTCCAAAGACCAATGACCCCAAGTTTTAGAGGAACTCACAAAGTTTCGTTTTTCTATGCTGCCAAAAGGTTTAAATATGATAATAGTAGAGTAGTACCTGGCTCATTTTTGGGTGGCGTTTTGCTGAATAATGGACACTAGCAGCAGCGCAAGCAACCATTCTCTTCATTTCGCTGATATCAAACTCGTTGTCTAATCTTGGGTCAACTAGACCTTCAAAGCTTCCGTCGTGGAGTGCTTGTATCATCTAAGGTTTTGCCTACAACATGAGATAACATTTACATGTTATTCAAACTTGAGGATTTTTACTGCTAATGTGAAAAAAAGATTACATTACCCAATCGACTACACTGTATTCATCCACAGAAGCTTGTGATTTCTCGATAGGTCGGCGCCCCGTTATTAATTCGAGAAGCACCACTCCGAACGAGTAGACATCTGATTTATCAGTGAGATTCCCAGAAGAAGCATATTCAGGGGCCAAGTAACTGCATGCATCCAGATGAAATTTAACAAGAAAGAAATCAAAAGTTTGTTTTTTTTGTTTATGGTTGAATGGTTGCATATAGATAGTGTTTCATACCCGAACGTTCCAACAACCCTAGTAGAAATATGAGTATCAGTGTCTAACGAACACCTGGCGAGTCCAAAATCTGCTAACTATTGAATCAGGTTCAACATTATTAGTACTGCAGTTGAAATAAAATCCTTTACATCTCTTTTATCAAAAAAATTCCTTTACAAGTTTTAGATATTATCTACCTGCGCCTCATAGCTATCGTCAATTAGCATATTTGCAGGCTTTAAATCGCGGTGTATTGTTTTAGGGTTACCTGACGAAACAAGACATAACTCTCGAGTCGTCATGCCAACACATAACACTTTAAACCAACAAAATACACACACATATATATATATATATATATATATATATATATATTACTCACAATCTTCATGCAAATATGATAATCCTTTAGCTACACCCAAAGCAATCTTCATTCTCTTTGGCCACTCCATTACCGGTCTCCCTTTCTCTGCAAATATTACCATCAAAAACAGTATATAGTTTAAAGGAAAGTGTAAGTTAACTTACCGTGCAAGTGAAACTCCAGACCACTCCATTACCGGTCTCCATTTAGCTCATTGCTTGATAGATTTCTGCAAAATCAAAAACAAGTGTTAGTTTTCTTGTGTAAAAATTACAAGGAATTTAAGATGTTGTGGCCAAACTTACATGAGTTTCAAAGTGTCCATATTAGCTAGAAACTCTGGAACCGAACCAGTTAGTTTGTTGTTAGACAAATCACTGCCGGAAAACAAATCCAAACCCATCAGAAAATTACAACTTCTCTGTGTGTTCTCTAGCTCATTAGATTTAAGAATTACTTACAGCACTTGTAAACTGGTAAGGTTTGATATGGAGTCCAGTATCTCCCCAATTAAGCCACTAGCAGTCAAATTCCTGTTTCAAGACCCAAAATCAGATCGATTTTGGAATTCTAAAAATCATTAAAAGAAGAAAATTAATTATACTCACAAAGAAATTATTTGAGGTGGCTTATCATGTATGAGGTTGCAGTTAACACCATCCCACATGTAATTCTTGGGTGCGCAAGGATCTCCTTCCCAGTTTAATTTGTTCAGACGGTACTTGGATTTGATGTTAGTTATAGCATTAACTGAATACACATTTGATAAAAAGGTTACTAAAGTTTTTTTATTGAGTAACATTAAATCACTTAGAGCATTAGCATCCATCATTAATTAGCTAATCATTTAATTAACGACAGTTGTGAAAAACGTTTGTTATCGACGTTTCTCTCTGTCTCTCGTACTTCTTTTTTCTATTTTTTTCTTTATTTAAATGGTGAGTGCTCTTAGTTAGAAAACCCACCTTCTCGCGTTTTAGTCGTTTGCTGAGTTAAGGACTTGATTAGGTAAACTTCCAAGGCATTGAGAAGAGGAGGCAATGTGGAATCTCTGGTCCTTTCAAGTGAAATGGTATACTCTCTATTTGCATTAGGACCCATTTCCTCATCCATAAAAATGGAACGAGTGTAGAAACTTGTCGGAAAATCGGGTCTGCCGATATACCTTCCATTGTAGAAGATGTTAAAATCTCTCACGTCATTGGAACTGAGCTCTTCGATCTCAGAAAAGTGGAAAACAGCGTAGAACTTTGAGTTGATCTGGTGCACTCTGGTTAGTGAAATCTTCATAGAAGCGTTTGGGTCTATTGGAACACAGGCCGTACCCATAGCAGCCTCTGGCGGCTTGTAAACATTGTTGATGTCTACACTATTATTGGTACTAATCTGTGACCAGTTTTCGGAGTTGTAAGGTAGCCAAATCCGATCAAAGACATCTGCTCCATAGACATCAGCTTCGTACCTAAAATGAAGAATCAAAGCATAATTAGTGCTTGATCGTTTCAGAATTTGTTTACATGAGATTCGAAACTACAACCTCAAGGATTTCTTAGAGGTTGAGCCAACGTCTAATCTGATGAAAGTCTGCAAGGATACATTCTGAGTGCCGTTGTAGGCTTCACTATTGAGTTTACGTAGCTCTAAAGCTGAAATGAACGGCGTTGAATCCCCTGTCTTGACCAGACAGACTTGTAACCTGTCAATGGTCAATAGATGAATCATCTCAAAGGTTTCTTGTTTAGTCTCGTTGGTGGTTGAAACTCTAGTCCATAGGTTAGGTCCAAGGTGGAGATCGAACTGCGTGGAAGGTTTGTCGTCATAACCACCATGAAAGAAACTGGTCCGGAGGTACCTAGCAGAATACGTTAGGTTTTAGTTAACATTTTTTTTTGTTCTTTTAAATCTTGAGAATGTTATCTTTGTACCAGGTTGCTGCTGCGATTGAGTGCGGAACGATGGTTTGATGCTCCTACCAACACCGGTATTTATAAAAGCCGCATCGGAGATGTATTTTATGTTTGTTGTTTTTTCACGGAAGCTAGTTTCTCTCGGGGAACCGCAAGTTAAGCTAATGAATTCTGTTAGGGAAAGCAACAGCAAGGAGATTTTAGAAATAAAATTTTGAAAACTAAACCAACTTGGAGAATTAGTGTTTTTACCTGAAGGATCTAGAGCAAGAGTCCCAAGAAGGAAAATCGAGAATCCTAGTGGAAGAAGAAAGAGAAGACAATTTGAAAACGCCATTGCTCTCAGAATTAACTTTAGAAAAATAAATAAATCTTCAATTGAAACTGAGGATTCAAATAAACACAGATGTGGTTTTATATTCTAACTTTTTGTTGCAACTTAAAGTCAATCTTGTGACCAACTCTTATCTAATATTTGTCTACTGTCGTGTGTTGTTTATGAATCGACCATTATCACGACTATAATGTACAAGTCTTCTACAAATTTCAAGGCCCTAATAAATAATCATAATTGTTACAAGAGAAATATGAAATGTAGGGTGAAATGATGTGTTTCAAAAGCCTTAATTAAAACTAACTGTAGTTAGGTTTTTTGTTTTCTTCTTCTTTGCTTTGTTAAAAGGCTTGCCCAACTAACTAGATAGTCAATCCGACAATGTGGGGGTTTCATAAACTAACGAAATAAATATACCAAATTTTGAATATACATATATAAATTGGAAATTTTAAAAATATGTATAGATTTAACAACAATAGTTTACATATAATATAAACTTACATCAAATTTTTACATCAAGTGTATAATATATAAGAAACTGATCAAACTTGACATTGTTCTTTATTGTTTACATCTGGATATAATAATTAAACTTCGATGAAACTGAATGGGGTTTCTTAGAGGCAGTTTTGTATCGCTTAGGATTTACTTGATATGAGTTTTTGGATCTTCTGGAGTGTTAGTTCAATTTCTTATCAGGTGCTCTTAAATGGACAACCAAAAGGTCATATTGGACCAAATAGGGGTCTCGAGGCAAGGGATCCTCTATCACCATATTTATTTATATTATGCTCTGAGGTATTGATATTAAAAAGGCGAAAAGAGATCAAAGGATTACGGGAATTAATGTAGCTCGAACGAGTCCAATCTATCTCGCATTTTCTTTGCGGATGATAGTATTTTTCTTTTGTAAAGCGGAGGCAGAGGAATGTCAAAATGTCTTGGATATTATTAGGAGATATGGAAGAGCTTCAGGACAAGAAATAAAAATTTTAAGTTATGTCTGGTAAGAAAATATGATGTGTCATGGTTTTGAGGGTTTTAACCTTTGATTCTATAAGTTATTTTGAGTTTTTTTATTTATTTATATTATTTTTAGAGTTTTTTAGTCCTCTATCGAATCTTTACATGTTTTAGAGGAAAACATGTTGTTTTGGAATGAAAACACTTATTTGTACCAACATATGTGCCAGGAAACATAATGGGACTGGTATTTGCAAGAAACCAAAATCAGTGGCCTATGGGAGAATTAGATATTTACAACATAAATTATATTATTTTATATATGTATGAGCAAAATATCTGAAACCAAACTAAAATCAACCCAAAAAAAATATATCAAACTGAATGCAAAACTTACGAAATATCCAATAAGTCTTAAATTTTTATAACTAAAAAATCAAAATCAGAACCAGAATCAAACCGAAAACCAAACTATAATTATATATCCAAAATTATTAATTATATTTAGACTTAATATAACCTAATAACCTAAAATTACAATTACAAACTCAAAGATATCAACTATTTTTACCTCAAATAATCAAAATACACAAAATATTATAAAATTTTAAATTATATTTGTAGAGATTTACCTAAGTTTAATTGAACTTTAACCATTTTATTTTAGTTTTTTAATATTTTTTTGGATATCGAAACTAACGCAGAACCAAATCAAAACCATTTTGGTATCTATATGGGTCCTAAAGAATATCCAAAAATCTTGATCCTATCAGAGATCTTACTTAGAACCAAACTGAATATCCTCCAGGCCTAATTTTATTATTTGAGATAGAACAAATATAAATTTTAGACATGGAGCCAAAAAAACAAAACCATATATTAGTCTTTTATCACATGATCCAAAGCCAAAAGGTAAAATATAAGTCTCTATCACATGACCCTTTTTAACTAAAGTACCAAATTTTACTGAATTTTTCTCAAAATTTTCAAATTTATCTGATTGGTTTATTTTTCCCCTTTGGAAATGTCTCTGATTTAGAATATCAGTTCGCAAATTATATCAGATATTTCCTTTTTTAGCTTTAAAATTAGATTCTGGTAAAAAAAAAAATATCACACGAGAGAAGCCAGAAAACGAAAAAAACAAATTTTTTTTTTTCCAATGCCTTCGACCAATAATGAACGAATCTCCGGCGAGCCACCGCCACCGCTATCGCCAAAGCCGAAAACAAGAATTGTCTCTCTATTCCTCGTAGGTGTAATCATGATTTCAATCTTTGTTCTCTTCCTCGTCCTTATCGGCATCGCCTCTGTTCTTCTTCTCCCTCTTCTCATCTCTTCTCTCCATCGTCACCACCGACGTCGCCGCCGTAATCGTCGACATGAATCCTCAGGTGGGTTATCTTCAAGATTCGTGAAAAAGCTTCCCCAATTCAAATTTTTCTGAGCCGACCACACGGTACGAGAGCGATTGCGTTGTTTGTTTTGATGGATTCAGAAAAGGACAATGGTGTCGGAATCTTCCCGGTTGTGGACATGTGTTCCATCGGAAGTGTGTGGACGCTTGGTTGCTCAAAGCCTCGACTTGTCCAATTTGCAGAACTAAGGTTAGATTGAGAGAAGAAGATTCACAACAAGGAGACTCATGGAGATGTTTTGGTCATAGAAGGAGTAGTTTGCTAGATTTGTAAGTGCTCTGTTTTGTTTCAGTCATAATCAGATTAGAAGTTATAATCATATTAGCAATATTCAATTTCCTCTAATAGTGTTTGAAGCTCTGTTTTTTCTCTGTTTGGGCAAATAAAAATTATGTGTTGGTTTTATCCTATAGCTAAATTTGATAAAGAATTCAACTTTTATGTTATAGTTTTGACTATACAAATTATGACTCATTCTTGATGACTTGTTTATAGAATCCTTACGCTTATCATTTAAACTATAACTTAAAGTTGAATCCTCTATCAAATCCAGCTATAGATAGATGTAGACGTTTTCATTATTTCCACGGTGCTACGGTGTTTCTTGACCGTTTCAACACGAGTTGATGAAGTTTGTGTTGATCATGTACGTTTTATTTAATGAGGAAGTCT
Source organism: Cardamine occulta (assembly GCA_028015245.1). Taxonomy (NCBI): domain Eukaryota; kingdom Viridiplantae; phylum Streptophyta; class Magnoliopsida; order Brassicales; family Brassicaceae; genus Cardamine; species Cardamine occulta. Next base: position 20,509,730 of record CM051372.1, read on the forward strand.
TGCATTGTTGAAAATGTTACATGGCTCTTGTTTTCTCTCTTTAACATTCTTTAATTATGTCACGGTCAGGAAGTCATCGTTTAGACTTTTCATCGATGTATGGTTCGGTTTCTTGTTCTTGAATTTGTCTAAGTCTTTGATTGTTTATTCTGATTTTGGATTAACTAGGTAAGATTGTGGGGGTTCTATGGAGTTGGACTCAGTCAAATGATTGTTAAGAATCTCCATAACCTAGAAGTTACCTAGAGGTACAAGCCAAAGACTCTTTCCTTCATAGAAAAGTAGCGCAAGCAATCTATCAGTTAGTATTATGGTTAGTAGCATATAAGCAGATGGGTTTGATCTTACAAAATACAAACCCTTAGTGCCATTACCAAAAAACCAACAGCCAAAAGCTTTTATCATTTGGTTTTCTTAAACCCATGGATTTCTTGAATGTTGTAAAGGAGGTTGCGGGTATTCTAAACGAATCCCGGAAACTCTTTCTCAAAAACAAGAAGTTGATGTTCTCAGTCTTTATATTCCCTCTCTTACTCCATTGTCTAGTTTACTTTTTCAACACCTTTGCCATCCAACCCCAGCTAGCAAACTTGATCCTTGAAGCAAGTTTGTTACCTCTGACAGATCCAAGCAGCCCAGAATACATTGCCCATCTTATGAAACTCCTTGCAGATTTGGCCAATTTGTCAGTTCTTTTTATATCTTCCTTGCTGTCTCCTCTATCATCACCCTCTTATCCGTAATAGCCATCGTCCACGCATCGGCTCTTACTCATAAAGGTGACAATATCAAGATCAAAGATTTTCTGGTTCTGACCCTTAAATCTTGGAGGGGACCTCTTGTGACCAATTTCTACATTGCTCTCTTCACTCTTGGCTATTGGTTCTTCTTCTTCTATATAATCCTTTTCCCTATCCTTTTGTTCTCTACAACAGTAGTTGCCTCGGTAGTCAAGTTTTTGGCTTTATTGATTCTGTTTGCAGTCTTTCAGTCCTATTTAGCTATCGTTTGGTACTTATCTATAGTCATATCGATTCTGGAGGAAACTTATGGGATCCAAGCCTTGGGAAAGCGGCAAAGATTGTTAAAGGGATGAAACCAAAACTATTCCTCTTGAATCTTTGCTTCAGTCTATTGTTCTGCGGTTTTGGTGCGATCATGGGGCTGACCAATTCGACAGGTTCGTTTGCAGTTACCTTAACCGTGGGTTTGGTCCTTGTGAGTTCGATGTATCGCGGTCAGTATAGTTTCAGCTTGTGTTACACTGTTGCCTATTTCCAATGTACGGGCAAAGACGTTGAGTCACTGAGGGATGTTGAATACACTACGCTCATGGGAAACGCTCCTTGATATTATTTCAAGAGAAGGACATATATAATATATGGTATTTCAGTATTTCTTATATGGATTGTTTTTTATTTCTTTTTGTCATCGTGGCCAAGTCGCCATATGTGTTGACCAGATTCGAACCTGGATTTTATGAGAATGGCAGCAGAGGTGAGTACCACTAGCCCTCTGGCTGCTCCGATGGATTGTTTGTTTGTCTCGGGATTTGTTAAATTATTATGAATAATCAAAGGTTTAATTGAATATTTAGTAAAATAGGTTTGCTTCATTTTTTCGTATAGTAAAATGCTGCATATGACTCAAATCGAGTGTATCCATTTCAATCAAAATGATAAAACCATAAGATTACAAAACCACAAGATTACAGCAATTTTTTTTTTTAAATTATAGAGCAAATCGAAATAATAATAAAAGTTAAATTATAGATTTGTGTTGGGATTTTGGCGACTCTTCTTGTTCTTGAGGATAACACTCAAAAGTGTTGGAATCTTTTCACTTTTTTTTCTTTTTACATGTTCGGGTTTCTAGACCGGTTTTATAAATCTCATCAAATAATCAAATAAAAACCAAACCTCCAAAAAACCAGAATCGACTAAACATGTTGTTTTCTCTTTCTTTAATTCCTCCTTGTTTAAATTTTTATCTAGATTGTTTGTGCCACTTAAAAAATATTTTGAGTCGTATGTAATTTTTGTACCTAGAATTAAAATATAAATTTGTTAAAACGGTACCAACAGTTTAGGAATTCAATTCGATTTGGTTTGAGGTTTTGTTTCAAAAAAGTATTCGTACAACTGATTATATTACAAAAAAAATTATGAAGGCATAATTTTTTGTTCCTTCCAATAACTTGATTAGGATCAAACTAAGATTACATAGTTAGTATACAAAACTTTTATAAAACAAATTATTTAATAAACAAATATATGCATCATATGATGAGACATACACATAAGAAAAAGTGAATTTGACGATGATTTTCATAGATAAGCCTTACTCGCTCAAACAAATTAAATCCCTTATTTTCCTCTTCCATATCGGATCTTGGTCTTATGCGAGTTATGTGTCTGGGGAGCATCTCTACGTTTGAACTTCCAAAGTGCTCACAACATAACAAAACCCGATGCTTCCGATAACAATTCTGAAATATGGACATTTTAATACCAAAACTTCTGTATCAAAATCATTTATAGACTTTTTAACTTTGTTTTCCTTCCAATTTGATCCCAATAAAGCATTATACCTTCAAGTAGAATGACTATACAAATGACTTTGGGATCAAAATCCATGTGACATCTCTCCATCATTGGATAGGAGAACAATCATTGATAGATAACCAAAATTTATACCGGTAGAGAAAAAAATCACCAAAATCAAACACTCCAGGGAGAAGGATCCCGAAAATCGCTGAAGAAGACCTAGATTAGACTCTTTCAAATTCTTGTCTTCTTGATCGATAAATCTATGTAACTTTCTTCAAGAATCATTAATAAAGCTTCCGATTACACAAACCTTAATTCCTAATTCCAAAACATCGATCAAAACCCTAAATTGAATTCTTGGATTCAACATGTATCAACAGTTTAGGAATTCAATTGGATTTGGTTTAAGGTTTTGTTTCAAAAAAGGAAGTAGTACCACTGATTATATTACAAAAGAGATTTAGAAAGGCTTCATCAAGAAGATATTTCATCAAGAAGATAGTTGGAATACTTATTATATTATTTTATAGTTCAAGAAAGAATATATAAATTTTCGACATGGAGCCCCTAAAAAACCATATATATATATATATATTTTTTGTCGGCATATATATTACTCTTTTATTGAGAAAAAGAGTAATATATGAACTATTTTCACTATAGTCGTTTCATACATGAACTAAGATCCAAAGTGCGATTTTCAACTTCAATTTAAATTTTTAAAAAATCTACATGAATTTTCATATGTATGTGAAATCAACTTTGACCAAAATAATGTTAGTCAAACCGCTGAATCAGATGTCATGTGATGAGATATGTCATGTGGCATATTTTTACTGAATCAGATGCCACCTAAACTTAAAAAAAACAAATCCATCGAGGCATATTATTTTGCTGAATCGGTTCAAAATTATATCAGATATATCCTTTTTTTGCTTTCACATTAGATTCTGGTGAAAAAAATATCACACGAGAGAAGGCAGAAAACAGAAAAATAATATATATATATATATTTACAATTCCACGGTGCTACGATGTTTCTTGACCGTTTTAAAACGATTTGATGAAATTTGTGTTGATTATATACGTTTTATTTAATGAGGAAGACGACTTGCATTGTTGAAAATGTTTACATAGCTTTTATTTTCTCTCTTTAACATTCTCTAGTTATGTCGCAGTCAGAAAGTCGTTTAGATTTTTATTTGATGTGTTATATGGTTCAGTTTCTTGTTCTTGAATTTGTCTAAGTCTTGGATTTTTATTTACTTTGATTTTGGATTAAATAGGTAAGATTTTGTGGTTCTGTGGAGTTGGACTCAGTCAAATGGATGTTAAGAACTTCCATGACCCATAACCGGTTACCCCAAGGGACAAGCCAAAGACTCTTTGCTCCATAGAAAAGTATAGTCAATCAATCAATAAATCAGTTTTATGGTTAGTAGCATACAAGAATATGGGTTTTGATCTTACAAAACACAAACCCTCACTGCCAATACCAAAGAACCAATAGCCAAGAGCTTTTATCATTTGTTTTTTTAAACCATGGGTCAATTTTTGTTCATCAAGAAACACCCATCTATTCCAACTATGGGCATCAATGAGCAAATCATGTTATCCGAAAGGATGCAACTCGGACAACTCTTGGCAGCTGTAGGAAAAGATGCAAATAACCATTTCTACCATGTTTCTTGGGCTGTTGCGGAAGTTGAAAACACAGAAAGTTGACTATGGTTTATTAAGAAGCTTAAAGCGGATCTAAAACTTGAAGATGGAATTGTGTTCACCCTAATTCCAGTATAAAATACTGGAGAATTTTAGTGGAAGAATATACATGCATTTCAGTGGAAGAATTGGAGAATTTGTTACCTTTTTCGCTGCTCGGTGGAGGACAGAGCGAAACTAACAACTATGGTCATGGGTGAAGAGATTAAGAAGGTACTATTTTATGCCAAATGACAAGTCCCCTGGACCTGATGGGTTTACATTGGAGTTTTACAAAGCAGCTTGGGATATTATTGGAGATGAGTTTATTACGGCGGCACAGTCTTTTTTGTGAAAGGTTTTTTACCCAAGGGGATTAATTCCACCATTCTAGCTTTAATTCCAAAAAAGACAGATGCGAGGGAAATGAAAGATTACCGCCCGATCTAATGTTGCAATGTGATCTATAAAGTGATTTAAAAACTCATTGCTAATAGACTGAAGTTGGTGCTACCAATATTCATTGGGGGGAGGGAATCAATCAGCGTTTTTTGAAGGACATATGATGAATTAAGAACTTTCTGTTGGCAATGGAGTTAGTCAAAGACTATCACAAAGATACTGTCTCAACTCGCTTCCTCTCTTTCGCTGGAAGGTTAAATTTGATAAGTTCAGTTTTATGGAGTATCACAATCATTTGGCTGGCTGCTTTTCAACTTCCAAAGTCCTGTATTCGAGCGATTGAAAAAATGTGTTCTTCATTTCTATGGTCGGGAACATATTTGAATCCTGAAAAAAGCAAAAATTGCATGGGAAGAGGTGTGTAAGCCGAAACAGGAAGGAGGGCTTGGTCATCGATCTCTGAAAGAGGCAAATGATGTAAGCTGCCTGAAAGTGATATGGAGAATAGTCTCCCACGGGTCTTCTATATGGGTGCAGTGGATAAAAACCTATTTAATCAAGCAAGTCTTTTCTGGTCACTTCGAGACACAACCAGCTTGGGTTCTTGGATGTGGAAAAAACTTTTAAAATATAGAACATCAACGAAAGCTCTCTGTAAAGTCGAAATTGGCAATGTAGTCCTCACCTCCTTTTAGTTTGACAACTGGTCCAGCTTGGGTTGTTTGATGAATGTTGTAGGTCCGAGAGGAATTATTGATCTGGAGATAGGACGAGATGAAACAGTAGAAGGAGCCTGTAACCTACACAGAAGAAGAAGGCATAGAGTAGAAGTGCCAAACAAGATTGAAAGCGCTCTAAACCTGTAACGACAGAGCAGGGATTAAAACTCAAGGGATATTGTGTTGTGGAAAGGCAAGAGAGACAATTTTAAACCAACTTTCTGTACTAAGGACACTTGGAATCACACACGTAGCACCTAAAACAAGGTAACTTGGCACAAAAGAGTTTGGTTTACCCATGCAACACTAAAGTTTTCCTTTTGCACTTGGCTTTCGATACACAACCACCTCTCAACAGGGGATCGTATGATCAATTGGAATGTGGGATCATCAGGGACATGTGTCTTCTGCTCAAACTCTCTTGAAACACGGGACCATCTCTCCTTTTCATGTGGATACACCTCAGAAATCTGGACATCACTTGCCAAAACATACTTCAATCAAGGTACACAAATGACTGGCCATCGATTGTTACCTATGTATCAGATTCTACTCTCGACAGAACATGGAGTTTCCTTGCCGCCACGTCTTCTAAGCCTCGATTCATGCAGTATGGAGAGAGAGAAACACAAGACGGCATGGCGAGAATCCAAACTCAGCAGCTACTCTCATTCGATGGATTGACAAACAAGTAAGGAATCAACTTTCAGCAATTCAAGCTCTTGGTGATAAGCGATATAGAAATGGACTGCAAATGTGGTTCGAATCTAGAAGCTAAAAACTTGTAAATTTTTTTCTTTTGAAACAAAAAGTTGCACTTGATGTAAAACTGATATTTTCTTTTGAATTAAATTTAACATTACATTAAAAAGGGCAATTCTCAAAAATAGCACAAAATTAAGTTTTTGTGACATAAATAGCACACATTTTTATTTAGGACAAAAATAACATTTTTATAAAAGGTCAATTCTCTTATATAGCACAAATCTCTTAACCTCATATTTTTAGGGTTTAGGGTTTAAAAAACCCTAAACCCTAAACCATACCTCATACTCCTAAAAACTATACCCTAAATTCTAAAATACTTAACCCAAACCAAAAAATTAAATTATTACCCTTTATTAAAATGCTATTTTTTGTCCTAAATGAAAATATGTGCTAAATTTGTTACAAAAACTTCTTTTGTGCTATTTGATAAATGTTGTTGACCAAGAATTGCCTAAAGTGGAACATGGAATGTGACGCTACATTCTCTCCGGAACCTTAAGAGAGTTTATCCATGCAAGGAATTGTTTTTGGGCTGTTGCAACAACTATCAACATTTATGAGTATGAGCAAGCTATCCAAGCATTAAGTTTCTTTATTCCATGTCGTTTAATCTGTAAGACGGGTTGTTTAACCCATTCACCTTTTCTATATGTGTTGAATATTTTTTTTAATTGTTCACCTCCCGAATGAATCACCAATAGAATAAATATATTTTAGTTTAATTGTGTGATTGAAAACAAAAAAAATTGTGGTTCTAAGACTTTTACGTATCAGTGAGAAAAATTCATGATGGAAAACCGGAGAAACCACGTCTTTAAAAGTAAGAATAGAAAACTAATCAACAAGTCTTCCTTTAAGTTTATTAGTGTCTGGTTGAAAAAAAATCTACGTTTTTAGAAATTAGAACCATAATTTAAGGAGGTTTAGATTAGATGTAGGAAAAATGTGATACATCTAAATTTCTATATATATATTTGTAAACATTGCTGTTTTACTAACTTTTAAAACATCATCAATTTGTTACAAAAAATAAGTAAGTTAAAAAACAAAATCACCAGTTTGGTCTTAGCGTATGAGATGAGTAAACTCAATCGTCTCCCGGTCACCATCCTAACCATCTTCACCGTTCTCGCTATAGGTTTGTATTCATATATACCATCATTTAAATATTTTATAAATAATTAGTTTAAATTAAAGATGATTTTAACATGTTATTTCCCTAAAAAATACTCATTTATATTATGTCAAACCTATTTGTATATGAATTAGATAGCGAGACTTTACTCTTTTATTTTAGTTATAGAATTATATAACATCAAATTCAATACTTAATATTAAATTTCTGCCAAATATAAATAATTGAGTGCAGGTGTTTTATGCTAGACTTAGAAGACCAAATCCAATGACATATTTGAATTTTCTTTATATAACTTTGTTAGTTCTATAATTCATACATTTGTATGATAACTTTGTAAAATTTTACTAGTTTCATGGTTATTCATCCTATTCACAATTTTATTCAATTATTATACACGTAGTTATTTTTTTCATGCAAAGATTCCAAAAAGGCATAAACTAAACCAGAAACCACCATTACCTAATTACTATATCAGTGCAGAAAATATATGTAAAGAATTTTAGGTAATTTATTTGGCATGTTAGTCACAAAACAAAAGCAATTTTTAGTGAAAGATCTCATCCAAAACTTGCTTCATCCTCACTTTTTAATAAAGTTAGAATATTATTAATTAGTATTTTGATCATGTATGTATATTTTAGATTGCATTTTGATAATTTTGATAATTATTTTTTTGGTACAGAAGGCTGAGAATTATTGTTTCCTCTAGATTCCACATGAATTCCAGACAATTGTTCTAAATAGTTTTTATTTAATCAGCTTTTCCATTTGCCAAACACTCATATTTAAAATAGTTTCCTTATTTTATTAGCCTTATTCCATATCTCAAACACTAACATTTGCTGATTTACATCAATTTACATTTAGTTACATTACATTTAAATAATGAATTTCAATATATATTTTCAATAAATAAATATCATGAAATGTTTTTTACTAAACAATAAATAGGTAACCAAACACAACAATTTGGTTAGCTTTAAACGTATTAAATTTTATAATAAATTAATGACACACACACACACACATATATATATATCTGTGTGTATATTACTATAAATAAGATTGTTAACAGTACTCCTTTTGTTCCTTTTTAATCCTATTTCTAAAAACAAATTGTTTCAAAAATTTGTAATTTTTCTATTTTCAATGCAAGTTTTATTAGCTATTGATGAAGAATTCTAAACTTTAAGAAAAATATTTGAATACTATTGGTTTAAAGTTATTGAAAATTGTTAATCCCAAAAAGGAAGCATTTATAATCAATTTGTAATATGTTTTATTAAAATATATGAAAATTCTAGAAATAAGATTAATAAAGAACATGATGAGTATAAAATATGCTCGTGCATAGCCCAAATTCTAACTAATCTTCTATTTATAAAAAGATAGACATTGTGTAGCGTCAAGCACATAATGTTTCCTAACACTTTTTTAATTAATTTATTTTGTAACCATCGTTATTCCATTTCCAAACACTATTATTATTATTTATTTTCTTATTAGACTAGCCTTATCTCATATGGCAAACACTAAAAAAATCACATCAACTAACATTTAACATTTTAACTACATTACATTTAATTAAACATTTACCTCATTTAAAATTAATTTACATTACAATTAAATAATATTTACATCAATTAACATTTAATTACATTACATTTAAAACCATAAACATATTTTCCATGTATATAATAATTAAATGAATATATTGTTAATTTTCTAATAAAACCAAACACAACAACTTTTTTATTTTCAAACATATTGAAAATCCATATATTGAAAGTCCACTGTATATATATTACTATAATTAAAATTATAATAAACATAAATAGCATAAAATTTGTCCATGTATGACACAAGCTCTTACCTAATTTTATTAATATGCCTAAAACTCCTCAAACATCAGTCTTTATGAATAAAATAATAACAATATATTTTATTCTAAATCGAAACTGATATTTTATGTCTTAAAATTTTATTATTGTAGGAATAATTGTGAAAGAAACAAAAGGACAAAAAATGTGTTCTGAAGTTGTAGATGCGAAGAATTTTTTGTTTAAATGGCACTCGTCTCTGTGTGTCTACTTCAGATCCATGTGGGCCTCAGTATTTGTACCCAAAAATTTGTGCCATGGAAACATAATTGTGTATTTCAGCAGAAAAACCAAAATTTAAGATACCAGAATGTGCCATGACACATAATGGGACTGGTATTTGCAAGAAAACCAAAATTGAAGGACCAGAATGCCACTGCACTTTTAAATGTAAAAAAATATGAAACCAAATTTGATGGTGAATTGAAAAATGTATCAAACCATCGGGAACACCAAGTTAAATTGGTCGGATCACAAGTAAAGTCACAAATTTGTTTTTTTAAGGATATATATGGAACCAAATAAATATATCATAAAATGTAATCTACTCGGTTTTGTTACTTTGGCATAGTGAATTTTGTTGAAACTAATAATTAGATAAGTATTTATTGATTTTTATAAATATTTTGTGTAGTTCTGATTAATTATCTATACTATTAAAAGGAAAACACTATTTAAAAAGAAATATTACAGTTTTAAAATATTTACATGAAATACCATTGGAAAAGAGAACAAAAAATAAATCTATTAATGGCAAAAATGTCTTTGTATCTTAACTTATATCCATGTATCCAAACACAATTAAAAGTTTTTTTATTTTTTTTTTGTCAACAACTAATTTTGCATTATGTTGGGCTCGAACCCAGGCGGTGATACAGTGACAGCCATAACACAACCGCTAGGCTACAAGTCCTGGTTTTTAAAGATTTTTTAAATATTAATTAATAAATAAACAATTTCATATAATCAGAAATCTCTAACAAAATATTTTATAAGAAGATTTATGTGTAAATTAAAGATTTTGTTAACCTATAATAATAAATTGAATACTATAATTTATTTTTCAAAATCCGAATCTTGCTTATATGTTTTTAATACCAATACGTTTATAAAGAAAAATATTATTCAAAATATAACAAATCTCTACATATATCAATATGACATTTCTTTATAGAAAGATAATATAGTCAAAAGTACTAATATATAAAATTTAGTAATAACAATTATTACTAACAAAAGGTAAACATAAATGCCCAATATATTAACTAACAGAAGGCATATTCTATATTCTATTAATATGTTTTGTAAAAACATAAATGTCCAATAAAAAAATCACATTAAATATATTTTCATATGTATATAATTTTATTTTTCCAAATTATATGAGTTTTTAAGTAATTCATTTTACTAAGTACATATACTTTCAAAAATGGTAATTAAATTTTGATTACTCTAATATCGTTATTCAACGTAAATCAATCTGTTATGTTAAAGGTCAGTCTATTTTTGGTATTGGAACAAACAATAGAGGGTATGAGACATGTTCAGGTTAATTTGGATAACAAAAAAATATTACTTGAACGATGTTCAATAAAAACGGGATAAGAATTTTGGACGATAGAGGATTAAAAAATTTGTGTAGGTAAATTCAATTCTCAAATTATCATTAATTTTGAATAATGATAACATACGATGGTTTGATACGGGTCAAAATTAATATAATCCGCTGCAGAGAGGATCTCAGGTTGCAGGTTTAACCTGCTTGACAGTTCTAGCCTTGTCAATTTGATTTATAACCCGCGGGTTCCGGCCTGTTAGACCCGCTGCGGGACATATGCGATTCAAATTTCTTTTTTCAAACCACGGATCACGGGTGCGGGTCATCATATTTTGTAAAGTGGGTTTGTAAGTACCCGTATTAAAAAAATAAAATATTAATTACCATTATTTTATAAAATTTAGTAGTTAAATTTTAAAAATATAATATATATATATCCAAATATTTTTTTAATTGGGAATTTATGTTTTTTAATACTAAAAATTTATTAATAAATATTAATTGTACTAAAATTATTAAGAAATTTATTATTTAAATATTTACTGGTTATCTGCGGGTATCTGCAGATTTAAGCGGGGTGGGTATAGATTAATTATTTTTATTTGGTGAGTCGCAGATTGCGGTTTGGTGCAGGTCAAAAAATCATATAACCCGCTGCGGGGCAGGTCGCGGATTCCTTGTTTGATCCACTTGATAGGACTATGAACAATTAAGGGACAAAACGGGATGGAACACAACATAATATGAATTACGTATATTCGTACTAAGAATGAACCTAAATTCAATCGTAAGTATAAAATTTCATAAATGTTTTAAAAAAAAACACGTAGACCCGATTATTTTAATTTTAATCGTTCTTGGCGATTTTATATCCAAATTGATAGTTCACGAGTTTAGTACGTATAAATATTATTTATCACTAATCTGGTTCACGGTTAATTCCAGTATAACATTAAGATCAATCCGAGTATCAAAATACTGATGAAATCATTATTATTTTTAATATTTATAAATTAGATTAAAATTAAACCAAATACATAATTTGTATGAATTTGGATTATATATACTATATCTAATAAAATATTTATAAACATAACTCCGCACATACGTGCGGGTCCGAATCTAGTTATATTTTTAATATAAACAAACACTGGAATCTAATTAGAGATATACAAAATTATGATAGCTATTTTATGGATATTCTTAATATTAATGCTCTGAATTAAATCTACACGGTAGTTATGGAAATCTTAAAAAGAGCTAACAATTTATTTGGTTTGATTGAAGGAAAATCTCTAAGAGATCAAGAAAAGATTGAGATGCTTTGAAGACGACCCCGATAAGGTCCACGTCCAATGTCCAATATCCAGCTGAAGATCCCCATCCAAGGTCCAAGATCCGCGTCCATTGATTTGGTGAGTTTGACAAAATTGCCCATAAAGGATTTTTTTTTACTCTTTGATTGAAATTAAAGCAATGACATTGTCTGTAATTTTTACATTTTAAAAAGCTTTTTTATAAAGAGTTCTTCCCAATTAATAGTATAGACAATGTGTAATTCATTAGGTTTATCTTAAAGCCAGACTTAGCGTCTATCTTATGCGTTTCAAAATGTATTAGGTTCATCTTCCCAATTAATTAGAGGCCGGACTTGCGTCTATCTGATGGGAGCGGAAGCCCGAAAAAAAATTGTTTCTCAAGTTCGAGAAAGTAGAAAACAAGGAGAAAGCTTTGTTTTCTTCACGAAAAAATAGAGGGTTGAGATTGTAAAGAATACATTTCTTTGCAAAGCTTAAAAACAATTTTATTAATTCAGTTCGAAGATAGATGATCCTCTTTACAAGCTTTAGAGGACTATTTATAAGAAAGTATTGGCTACTTTAACATAAATTATTTAGAAGATAAAAGGAAAAACCCAAGAAAAATAGAAAGTTGTAAAGTCAGCAACGTGGGCACACACGATAAGGTTTTGCTGCAGGGTTTGATTGGTAACCTTCAACCGCCTCGTTTGCAAACGACCGCTTTGAAAGTTACTAATCAATGGAGTGACTGGAATAAGTGGTTGGAGAAGATGATTAAAGAGAACGGTTGAAAGCGAAAAAATGGACGGTTGCAACCACCTAAAAAATAAAACAATTCGTTTGTGTATGTGATTGTTTGTTGTCGATCACCTTTGTTTATTTTCCACTATAATAAGGCGGTCTCCTTATTGTTTAAAAGCATGTTTGTGCTTTTACATGTTGGCTTTGTGTATTAATGTGTTCAAAATAACATGTATAGGACAAACATGCTTTAAACAAAAAAGGAGACCATATATTCTAGACTAAATGTCATTTCCCTGAACTAACATCAAGGCCACTAAAAAAAAAGAACCAGATACTCTCTTTTTGTTGAAGATAGAGATGTTTCAAGAAATTTTCTAGAAAACGCTCCTCCTTCTCTCTAGGCTAAAACTCGCAGTCGGCTCTTTTAGCACCGGAGTCAGGGTTTGTCCTGGCTTTTGCTTAGTCTCTTTTTTCGGGTCTTGTTCATTGTCTCCCATGGTTTGTCGATATATTGGATTTGATCTCAGATCTGGATCTATTTATTGATCTACTTCTGTTTTCGATTCGGTTCTCTTATGTTTGTGGTGATTTGGCTGGTCCTTATCAGGTGCTTCGTTTTGGCATGTGGAGATTTAACTGTCTTTACTAATGAAGAATGATTAGACGAAATCAGGTCGTCTTCTCATGTGATGCTCATGTTTAAACGGAGAAGATGGTGGTGTGGTGGCAAGGTTCAAGAGAGGCATGGGGCTCAGCCATTGAGGCCAGTGATGGTTCGTGCAAGTGTGGTGGTTAGGGTTTGTCGATGATCCCATATCTGTTCACGGCCTCGGTTCCCAAGTACCTCTTCTTTGGGTTTTCAATCTTCTCGCTTGCTCGTCTTTCCATCTTTATTATGCTGGTTTGCTCTTGGTTTTGTGTTAGTCCCTATCTGTTGATGGCTGCTCATTTAGTCCTGGTATTTTGTGGTCTTGCTTGCATCGTTGTCAGTCTCTACTTTATAGATCTGATTGAGATCTCATCAGTTCAATGGTTTCTTTAGAGGCATTGTACAATCGTATTCCTTTGATTTTGTCGTATCTGGGAGTTTTTGTCGCGATCTAGTTATCTTTGTCTTCGATCCCGTCTCGCCGGTCTGGATTCCTTGGAACTTCTTCTCAGTGTGGTAGTCTTCATCCGCTATAGGTGGAACCGCTTCGTTGGATGGGATTGTCGCCCCTCGGTTTGCTATTGGTGAAGGCTCCTCCATTTTAGGTGTTGTGGTTGGCCTTGGTTTGGCTTGATTACAGACTCCAAATACATGGTTCTCATGTTTGAGATTTAGTCTTTGTACCCTTTGTTGTTTAGGATCTCATTTGCTCTTTGTCTTAGTTTATAAGTTTCTCATTCCTTTGGGCATAGTTTTCCATGATGGTTTGTTATCCGCTGGCTTTAATTTCTGGGGACATCTATTTGTGTGTCCGCCTGGTTTAGTTTCAGTTGGATGTTTGTATAACTGGTTTTACATCATCTAATAATTACCCCAGATGAAAAAAACAAAAAACAAAAAGACTCTCTTTTTGTTTGAGTCTTCCATATCTTCACATTCACACCAAATCAAAAAAAAAAACCCAACAATAATCACGTGCAAGATCAGGCTCACGAGAGTTTTAATTAGAGCCACACATGGAAATAAAGTTGAAAACGCTGCCTATGAAAATAAAGTGAAAAAGTGAGGGTTTTTCTATTTTTCCCCTTACACCAAGAATCCCCTGTTTGAAGCTCTTGTCTCCTCGGTATTCTTCTCCGGTTTGATCTCATGCATTGTACGTTGGCCTACGGCGTCGTCGGTGGTGGTAGAGGAGCCTGATAAGTAATCAATCCCTAGATTGCTACAACATTTGTTGTGCACTTGCAGTGGTTTATATAGGTGTAAAACTCTGTGTATCAAGTTTTTGGAGCCGTTGCGGGGACCAATTGCATTACCTTGAAACTAAGATTGAAATTTAGTCTAAGATGTATTTCTCTAATTACCATGCTTTTCGTTGCTTCTGAGTTTGAAGCAAGGAAAGCATGGTACTTTTTAAAGTTTAAAATGAACATTGCTTAATGAAAGATTTGAAGCAAGGAAAGCATGAAACTTTAGAACATTCAAACTTAAAATAAATATCTATCATACAAATATCAATAGAATAACACGACCACAACAATTATATTAGGTGTGTCAATTTACCTGGCCACTCGAACAGATCCGTTTGGACTTCATAACAAACTCGAAGCAAAAATAGCATGGAACTTTTAACATTTAAATTGAACATTGCTTAATGCAAGATTCAAGCAAGGAAAGCATGAAACTTTTAACAAATTCAAACTTAAAATCAATCTACGAGAGTCTACAAATATCAATAGAAAGGTACCACAGAACACATTCGATACATCTCTCATCATTGAATTCTTCCATCCATACGTGGTCGTCCCCAACACATGGGAAAGTTTTCGAGTTCCATGTTTCCAGATATGTATTACACCTCTTTGGTTTGAGACAGTTAATGTGGTACAACACTTTTCCCTTCCCCATAGCTTCAATATCGTGAAAACACCAATACTTGGTTCTAAAAGTCAGCTCATCCTCCGTGGTTGGTTTGTCAGTGCAGTGGTTCAACACAATGAACACTATCTTTGCTAGTGGGTAATCATCTTTCACCACCCTCATCAGTTCCATTGCCCCATTGATGTTGCCATTACAGAAACCTAACTTCAACCCTTCTATGTACAAAGCATATGGGTTCCTATTTTCCAAACACTAACGAAGAATGGATAATACCAGGATATAGGTCATACCACCAAACAAAATACGGGGTCTTATTTAAACGAACCACAGACAATGTCTCCAAGAGATAACACAGCTTTTGCCCTTCTGGTCCAGCGACGTGCCAGTTCTTTTAGATCTTCAATCCTGTTTTCAGCAACATAACTGACTATCTTCGAGTAGCACCGGTTCTGTTATGTGGAATTCAAGTCTCCCTCCAACCTACAAGATCCAATAAAAATTGTTAGTATACAGTCAGACATAGAAAACTAGTATCGATGCTTTATATGTTTGGTTCAAGTCAATGGAGAGTTTGTGGGTTATTTTGGAAGTATACAAGATGGTTACGCCAAGGTTGTTCTCTTTCACCATACCTGTTTTTTATAAGTATGGACATCCTTTCAAAAAAGCTTGATAAGGCTGCGGGGCAAAAGAGTTTGGATATCACCCCAGATACAAGAATATAGGCTTAACTCACCTAAGTTTTGCAGATGACATCATGGTCCTTACAGATACAAAAAGCTCGTTTAATAGGAAGGGATTGTTAATGTTTTTGAGGGTTTTTCAAAGGTCAGAACTTCAGTATTGAAAATAATGTATTTCACCGGTATTCCCAAAAGAGTATATCAAAGAAATGACAGACCAGTTAGATATTTGGGACTCCCATTGGTCACTAAACGATTTAGATCTACAGATTATTCTCCATTGTTGGAAAAGATCAGGAACAAAACAAGATCATGGAAAACTCATTCCTCTCTTTCGGTGGAAGGTTAAATTTGATAAGTTCGGTTTTATGGAGTAGCACAATCTTTTGGCTGGCTGCTTTTCGACTTCCAAAGTCCTGTATTCAAGAGATTGGGAACAGATTTGAATCGAAAAAGAAAAAATTGCATGGGAAGGGTGTGTAAGCCCGAAACAAGAAGGAGGGCTTGGTAATCGATCTCTGAAAGAGGCAAATGATGTAAGCTGCCTGAAAGTGATATGGAGAATAGTCTCCCATGGGTCTTCTATATGGGTGCAGTGGATAAAACCTATTTAATCAAGCAGGTCTTTTCTGGTCACTTCGAGACACAACCAGCTTGGGTTCTTGGATGTGGAAAAACTCTTAAATTATAGAACATCAACAAAAGCTCTCTGAAAGTCGAAATCGGCAATGTATCCTCACCTCCTTTGGTTTGACAACTGGTCCAGCTTGGGTTGTTTGATGAATGTTGTAGGTCCCAGAGGAATTATTGATCTGGAGATAGGACGAGATGAAACAGTAGCAGGAGCCTATAACCTCGCAGAAGAAGAAGGCATAGAGTAGAAGTGCTAAACAAGATCAAAAGCGCTCTAAACCTGCAACGACAGAGCAGGGATTAAAACTCAAGGGATATTGTGTTGTGGAAAGGCAAGGAGACAATTTTAAACCAACTTTCTGTACTAAAGACACTTGGAATCACACCGTAGCACCTAAAAAAGGTAACTTGGCACAAAGGAGTTTGGTTTACCCATGCAACACCAAAATTTTCCTTTTGCACTTGGCTTCGCGATACACAACCGCCTCTCAACAGGGGATCATATGATCAATTGGAATGTGGGATCATCGGGGCGGTGTCTTCTGCTCAAACTCTCTTGAAACACGGACCATCTCTTCTTCTCATGTGGATTACTTACTTTAACTAAAAATAGCATATTTTTCATATGGTGGTTTATGCCTAAGTTTACCGACATCAATCCCCTAGTTTGTCGAAAGAGTTTTATAAACAGATTACTATTTTGTTGTATACATTTATTATAAACTAAGGAGTTTTCTTAGTTTATAAATGACTAGCCATCGATTGTTACTATGTATCAGATTCTAATCTTGACAGAACATGGAGTTTCCTTTCGCTACTACGTCTTCACAAGGCGTCATGGCAAAAAAATCCAAACTCAGCAGCTACTCTCATTCGATGGATTGACAAACAAGTAAGGAATCAATTTTCAGCAATTCAAGCTCTTGGTGATAAGCGAAATAGAAATGAACTGCAAATGTGGTTCGAATCTAGAAGCTAAAAACTTGTAAAAATTTTCTCTTCAAAACAAAAAGTTGCACTTGATGTAAAACTGATATTTTCTTTTCAATTTAATTTAACATTATATTATAAAAAAATGTTGTTAAGATCATTATAATATGTATTCTTTTTAAATGACAAGATTTGATAAATGTTGTTGACCAAGAATTGCCTAAAGTGGAACATGGAGAAGTCATGCAACATCTCGGGAACCTTAAGAGAGTTTATCCAATGCAAGGAATTGTTTTGGGGCTGTTGCAACAACTATTAACATTTATGAGTATGAGCAAGCTATCCAAGCATTAAGTTTCTTTATTCCATGCCGTTTAATCTGTAAGACGGGTTGTTTAACCCATTCACCTTTTCTATATCTGTTGAATATTTTTAAATATTTCCCCTCCGAATGAATCACCAATAGAATAAATTTATTTTAGTTTAATTGTGTGATTGAAAACAAAAAAATTGTGGTTCTTAAGACTTTCACGTATCAATGAGGAAAATTCATGATGGAAAACCGGAGAAACCACGCTTTAAAAGTAAGAATGAGAAACTAATCAACAAGTCTTCCTTTAAGTTTTTTTTGTGTCTGGTTGAAAACAAATCTACGTTTTAAGAAATAAAAACCACAATTTAAGGAGGTTTAGATTAGATGTAGCAAAATGTGATACATCTAAATTTCTATATATATATATTTGTAAACATTGTTGCTTTGCTAACTTTTAAAACATCATCAATTTGTTACAAAAAAGTAAGTTAAAAAAAACAAATCACCGCTTGGTCTTAGCGTAGGAGATGAGTAACTCAATCGCCCCGGTCACCATCCTAACTATCTTCACCGCTCTCGTCTATAGGTTTGTATTCATATATACCATCATTTAAATATTTTATAAATAATTAGTTAAAATAAAGATGATTTTAACATGTTATTTCCTAAAAAATACTCATTTATATTATTTCAAACCTATTTGTATATGAGCTTGACAGTTGAAACTTTACTCTTTTTTTATTTTAGCTATAGAATTTATATAACAAGCAAATTCAATAATTAATATTAAATTTCCGCCAAAATATAAATAATTGAGTGCAATTGTTTTATGC
>CM051372.1:20528511-20563150 GCA_028015245.1 Cardamine occulta
GTTTCGGGCTTACACACCTCTTCCCATGCAATTTTTTCTTTTTTCGGATTCAAATCTGTTCCCAATCTCTTGAATACAGGACTTTGGAAGTCGAAAAGCAGCCAGCCAAAAGATTGTGCTACTCCATAAAACCGAACTTATCAAATTTAACCTTCCACCGAAAGAGAGGAAGTGAGTTTTCCATGATCTTGTTTTGTTCCTGATCTTTTCCAACAATGGAGAATAATCTGTAGATCTAAATCGTTTAGTGACCAATGGGAGTCCCAAATATCTAACTGGTCTGTCATTTCTTGATATACTCTTTTGGGAATACCGGTGAAATACATTATTTTCAATACTGAAGTTCTGACCTTTGAGAAAACCCCTCAAAAACATTAACAATCCCTTCTATTGAACGAGCTTTTGTATCTGTAAGGACCATGATGTCATCTGCAAAACTTAGGTGAGTTAAGCCTATATTCTTGTATCTGGGGTGATATCCAAACTCTTTTGCCCCTGCAGCCTTATCAAGCTTTTTTGAAAGGATGTCCATACTTATAAAAAACAGGTATGGTGAAAGAGAACAACCTTGACGTAACCATCTTGTACTTCCAAAATAACCCACAAACTCTCCATTGACTTGAACCAAACATATAAAGCATCGATACTAGTTTTCTATGTCGTACTGTATACTAACAATTTTTATTGGATCTTGTAGGTTGGAGGGAGACTTGAATTCCACATAACAGAACCGGTGCTATCGAAGATAGTCAGTTATGTTGCTGAAAACAGGATTGAAGATCTAAAGAACTGGCACGTCGCTGGACCAGAAGGGGCAAAAGCTGTGTTATCTGCGGAGACATTGTCTGTGGTTCGTTTAAATAAGACCCCGTATTTTGTTTGGTGGGCGCGACCTATATCCTGGTATTATCCATTCTTCGTTAAGTGTTTGGAAAATAGGAACCCATATGCTTTGTACATAGAAGGGTTGAAGTTAGGTTTCTGTAATGGCAACATCAATGGGGCAATGGAACTGATGAGGGTGGTGAAAGATGATTACCCACTAGCAAAGATAGTGTTCATTGTGTTGAACCACTGCACTGACAAACCAACCCACGGAGGATGAGCTGACTTTTAGAACCAAGTATTGGTGTTTCTCAGATATTGAAGCTATGGGGGAAGAAGTGTTGTACCACATTAACTGTCTCAAACCAAAGAGGTGTAATACATATCTGGAAACATGGAACTCGGAAAACTTTCCCATGTGTTGGGGCGACCACGTATGGATGGAAGAATTCAATGATGAGAGATGTATCGAATGTGTTCTGTGGTACCTTTCTATTGATATTTGTAGACTCTCAGAGATTGATTTTAAGTTTGAATGTTAGAAAGTTTCATGCTTTCCTTGCTTCGAATCTTTCATTAAGCAATGTTTAGTTTAAATGTTAAAAAGTTCCATGCTTTCTTTTCTTCTGAGTTTGTTATGAAGTCCAAACGGATCTGTTCGGGTGGCCAGGTAAATTGACACACGAATATAATTGTTAGGTCGTGTTATTCTATTGATATTTGTAGACTCTCGTAGATTGATTTTAAGTTTGAATGTTCTAAAGTTTCAGCTTTCCTTGCTTCGAAACTTTCATTAAGAAATGTTCATTTTAAACTTTAAAAAGTACCATGCTTTCCTTGCTTGAAACTCAGAAGCAAAAAGCATGGTAATTAGAGAAATACATCTTAGACTAAATTTCAATCTTAGTTTCGAAGGTAATGCAATTGGTCCCCGGCAACGGCTCCAAAAACTTGATACACAGAGTTTTACACCTATATAAACTACTGCAAGTGCACAACAAATGTTGTAGCAATCTAGGGATTGATTACTTATCAGGCTCCTCTACCACCACCGGCGCCCGTGAATAACGTACAATGCATGAGATCAAACCGGAGAAGAATACCGAGGAGACAAGAGCTTCAAACAGGGGATTCTTGGTTTAAGGGGAAAAATAGAAAAACCCTCACTTTTTCACTTTATTTTCATAGGCAGCGTTTTCAACTTTATTTCCATGTGTGGCTCTAATTAAAACTCTCGTGAGCCTGATCTTGCACGTGATTATTGTTGGGTTTTTTTTTTTGATTTGGTGTGAATGTGAAGATATGGAAGACTAAACAAAAAGAGAGTCTTTTTGTTTTTTGTTTTTTTCATCTGGGGTAATTATTAGATGATGTAAAACCAGTTATACAAACATCCAACGAAACTAAAGCCGGCGGACACACAAATAGATGTCCCCAGAAATTAAAGCCAGCGGATAACAAACCATCATGGAAAACTATGCCCAAAGGAATGAGAAACTTATAAACTAAGACAAAGAGCAAATGAGATCCTAAACAACAAAGGGTACAAAGACTAAATCTCAAACATGAGAACCATGTATTTGAGTCTGTAATCAAGCCAAACCACGAAGCCAACCACAACACCTAAAATGGAGGAGCCTTCACCAATAGCAAACCGAAGGGGCGACAATCCCATCCAACGACCCGGTACCCCCTACAGCGGATGATGACTACCACACTAAGAATAAGTTCCAAGGAATCCAGACCGGCGAGACGGGATCGAAGACAAAAGATAACTAGATCGCGACAAAACTCCCAGATACGACAAAATCAAAGGAATACGATTGTACAATGCCTCTAAAGAAACCATTGAACTGATGAGATCTCAATCAGATCTATAAAGTAGAGACTGACAACGATGCAAGCAAGACCACAAAATACCAGGACTAAATGAGCAGCCATCAACAGATAGGACTAACACAAACCAAGAGCAAACCAGCATAATAAAGATGGAAAGACGGAGCAAGCGAGAAGATTGAAAACCCAAAGAAGAGGTACTTGGGAACCGAGCCGTGAACAGATATGGGATCATCGACAAACCCTAACCACCACACTTGCAACGCAACCATCACTGGCCTCAATGGCTGAGCCCCATGCCTTCTCGAACCTTGCCACCACACCACCATCTTCTCCGTTTAAACATGAGCATCACATGAGAAGACGACCTGATTTCGTCAATCATTCTTCATTAGTAAAGACAGTTAAATCTCCACATGCCAAACGAAGCACCTGATAAGGACCAGCCGAAATCACCACAAACATAAGAGAACCGAATCGAAAACACAAGTAGATCAATAAATAGATCCAGATCTGAGATCAAATCCAATATATCGACAAACCATGGGAGACAATGAACAAGACCCGAAAAAAGAGACTAAGCAAAAGCCAGGACAAACCCTGACTCCGGTGCTAAAAGAGCCGACTGCGAGTTTTAGCCTAGAGAGAAGGAGGAGCGTTTTCTAGAAAATTTCTTGAAACATCTCTATCTTCAACAAAAAGAGAGTATCTGGTTCTTTTTTTTTAGTGGCCTTGATGTTAGTTCAGGGAAATGACATTTAGTCTAGAATATATGGTCTCCTTTTTTGTTTAAAAGCATGTTTGTGCTATACATGTTATTTTGAACACATTAATACACAAGCGAACATGTAAAGCACAAACATGCTTTAAACAATAAGGAGACCGCCTTATTATAGTGGAAAATAAACAAAGGTGATCGACAACAAACAATCACATACACAAACGAATTGTTTTATTTTTTAGGTGGTTGCAACCGTCCATTTTTTCGCTTTCAACCGTTCTCTTTAATCATCTTCTCCAACCACTTATTCCAGTCACTCCATTGATTAGTAACTTTCAAAGCGGTCGTTTGCAAACGAGGCGGTTGAAGGTTACCAATCAAACCCTGCAGCAAAACCTTATCGTGTGTGCCCACGTTGCTGACTTTACAACTTTCTATTTTTCTTGGGTTTTTCCTTTTATCTTCTAAATAATTTATGTTAAAGTAGCCAATAGCTTTCTTATAAATAGTCCTCTAAAGCTTGTAAAGAGGATCATCTATCTTCGAACTGAATTAATAAAATTGTTTTTAAGCTTTGCAAAGAAATGTATTCTTTACAATCTCAACCCTCTATTTTTCGTGAAGAAAACAAAGCTTTCTCCTTGTTTTCTCTACTTTCTCGGGAACTTGAGAAACAATTTTTTTTTCGTGCTTCCGCTCCATCAGATAGACGCAAGTCCGGCTCTAATTAATTGGGAAGATGAACCTAATACATTTTGAAACGTACAAGATAGACGCAAGTCTGGCTTTAAGATAAACCTAATGAATTACACATTGTCTATACTATTAATTGGGAAGAACTCTTTATAAAAAAGCTTTTAAAATGTAAAAAATTACAGACAATGTCATTGCTTTAATTTCAATCAAAGAGTAAAAAAAAATCCTTTATGGGCAATTTTGTCAAACTCACCAAATCAATGGACGCGGATCTTGGACCTTGGATGGGGATCTTCAGCTGGATATTGGACATTGGACGTGGACCTTATCGGGGTCGTCTTCAAAGCATCTCAATCTTTTCTTGATCTCTTAGAGATTTTCCTTCAATCAAACCAAATAAATTGTTAGCTCTTTTTAAGATTTCCATAACTACCGTGTAGATTTAATTCAGAGCATTAATATTAAGAATATCCATAAAATAGCTATCATAATTTTGTATATCTCTAATTAGATTCCAGTGTTTGTTTATATTAAAAATATAACTAGATTCGGACCGCGTAATGTGAGTTATGTTTATAAATATTTTATTAGATATAGTATATATAATCCAAATTCATACAAATTATGTATTTGGTTTAATTTTAATCTAATTTATAAATATTAAAAATAATAATGATTTCATCAGTATTTTGATACTCGGATTGATCTTAATGTTATACTGGAATTAACCGTGAACCAGATTAGTGATAAATAATATTTATCGTACTAAACTCGTGAACTATCAATTTGGATATAAAATCGCCAAGAACGATTAAAATTAAAATAATCGGGTCTCGTGTTTTTTTTAAAACATTTATGAAATTTTATACTTACGATTGAATTTAGGTTCATTCTTAAAGTGCGAATATCGTAATTCATATTATGTTGTGTTCCATCCCGTTTTGTCCCTTAATTGTTCATAGTCCTATCAAGTGGATCAAACAAGGAATCCGCGACCTGCCCCGCAGCGGGTTATATGATTTTTTGACCTGCACCAAACCGCAATCTGCGACTCACCAAATAAAAATAATTAATCTATACCCACCCCGCTTAAATCTGCAGATACCCGCAGATAACCAGTAAATATTTAAATAATAAATTTCTTAATAATTTTAGTACAATTAATATTTATTAATAAATTTTTAGTATTAAAAAACATAAATTCCCAATTAAAAAAATATTTGGATATATATATATTATATTTTTAAAATTTAACTACTAAATTTTATAAAATAATGGTAATTAATATTTTATTTTTTTTAATACGGGTACCTTAAACCCACTTTACAAAATATGATGACCCTGCACCCGTGATCCGTGGTTTGAAAAAAAGAAATTTGAATCGCATATGTCCCTAGCGGGTCTAACAGGCGGAACCACGGGTTATAAATCAAATTGACAAGGCTAGAACTGTCAAGCAGGTTAAACCTGCAACCTGAGATCCTCTCTGCAGCGGATTATATTAATTTTTGACCCGTATCAAACCACACGTATGTTATCATTATTCAAAATTAATGATAATTTGAGAATTGAATTTACCTACACAAATTTTTTAATCCTCTATCGTCCAAAATTCTTATCCCGTTTTTATTGAACATCGTTCGAGTAATATTTTTTTGTTATCCAAATTAACCGAACATGTCTCATACCCTCTATTGTTTGTTCCAATACCAAAAATAGACTGACCTTTAACATAACAGATTGATTTCGTTGAATAACGATATTAGAGTAATCAAAATTTAATTACCATTTTTGAAAGTATATGTACTTAGTAAAATGAATTACTTAAAAAACTCATATAATTTGGAAAAATAAAATTATATACATATGAAAATATATTTAATGTGATTTTTTTATTGGACATTTATGTTTTTACAAAACATATTAATAGAATATAGAATATGCCTTCTGTTAGTTAATATATTGGGCATTTATGTTTACCTTTTGTTAGTAATAATTGTTATTACTAAATTTTATATATTAGTACTTGTAACTATATTATCTTTCTATAAAGAAATGTCATATTAATATATGTATAGATTTGTTATATTTTGAATAATATTTTTCTTTATAAACGTATTGGTATTAAACATATAAGCAAGATTCGGATTTTGAAAAATAAATTATAGTATTCAATTTATTATTATAGGTTAACAAAATCTTTAATTTACACATAAATCTTCTTATAAAATATTTTGTTAGAGATTTCTGATTATATGAAATTGTTTATTTATTAATTAATATTTAAAAATCTTTAAAAACCAGGACTTGTAGCCTAGCGGTTGTGTTATGGCTGTCACTGTATCACCGCCTGGGTTCGAGCCCAACATAATGCAAAATTAGTTGTTGACAAAAAAAAATAAAAAAACTTTTAATTGTGTTTGGATACATGGATATAAGTTAAGATACAAAGACATTTTTGCCATTAATAGATTTATTTTTTGTTCTCTTTTCCAATGGTATTTCATGTAAATATTTTAAAACTGTAATATTTCTTTTAAATAGTGTTTTCCTTTTAATAGTATAGATAATTAATCAGAAATACACAAAATATTTATTAAAATCAATAAATACTTATTTAATTATTAGTTTCAACAAAATTCACTATGCCAAAGTAACAAAAACGAGTAGATTACATTTTATGATATATTTATTTTGTTCCATATATATCCTTAAAAAAACAAATTTGTGACTTTACTTGTGATCCGACCAATTTAACTTGGTGTTCCCGATGGTTTGATACATTTTTCAATTCACCATCAAATTTGGTTTCATATTTTTTTACATTTAAAAGTGCAGTGGCATTACGTGGTTCCTTCAATTTTGGTTTCTTGCAAATACCAGTCCCATTATGTGTCATGGCACATTCTGGTATCTTAAATTTTGGTTTCTTGCAAATACCAGTCCCATTATGTTTCCTGGCACAAATTTTGGTACAAATACGAGGCCCACATGGATCTGAAGTAGACACACAGAGACGAGTGCCATTTAAACAAAAATTCTTCGCATCTACAACTTCAGAACACATTTTTTGTCCTTTTGTTTCTTTCACAATTATTCCTACAATAATAAAATTTTAAGACATAAAATATCAGTTTCGATTTAGAATAAAATATATTGTTATTATTTTATTCATAAAGACTGATGTTTGAGGAGTTTTAGGCATATTAATAAAATTAGGTAAGAGCTTGTGTCATACATGGACAAATTTTATGCTATTTATGTTTATTATAATTTTAATTATAGTAATATATATACAGTGGACTTTCAATATATGGATTTTCAATATGTTTGAAAATAAAAAAAGTTGTTGTGTTTGGTTTTATTAGAAAATTAACAATATATTCATTTAATTATTATATACATGGAAAATATGTTTATGGTTTTAAATGTAATGTAATTAAATGTTAATTGATGTAAATATTATTTAATTGTAATGTAAATTAATTTTAAATGAGGTAAATGTTTAATTAAATGTAATGTAGTTAAAATGTTAAATGTTAGTTGATGTGATTTTTTAGTGTTTGCCATATGAGATAAGGCTAGTCTAATAAGAAAATAAATAATAATAATAGTGTTTGGAAATGGAATAACGATGGTTACAAAATAAATTAATTAAAAAGTGTTAGGAAACATTATGTGCTTGACGCGCCAACAATGTCTATCTTTTTATAAATAGAAGATTAGTTAGAATTTGGGCTATGCACGAGCATATTTTATACTCATCATGTTCTTTATTAATCTTATTTCTAGAATTTTCATATATTTTAATAAAACATATTACAAATTGATTATAAATGCTTCCTTTTTGGGATTAACAA
Organism: Cardamine occulta; assembly: GCA_028015245.1. Classification (NCBI taxonomy): domain Eukaryota; kingdom Viridiplantae; phylum Streptophyta; class Magnoliopsida; order Brassicales; family Brassicaceae; genus Cardamine; species Cardamine occulta. Next base: position 20,536,450 of record CM051372.1, read on the forward strand.
TTTTCAATAACTTTAAACCAATAGTATTCAAATATTTTTTCTTAAAGTTTAGAATTCTTCATCAATAGCTAATAAAACTTGCATTGAAAATAGAAAAATTACAAATTTTTGAAACAATTTGTTTTTTAGAAATAGGATTAAAAAGGAACAAAAGGAGTACTGTTAACAATCTTATTTATAGTAATATATATATATATATATGTCTGTGTGTGTGTGTGTCATTAATTTATTATAAAATTTAATACGTTTAAAGCTAACCAAATTGTTGTGTTTGGTTACCTATTTATTGTTTAGTAAAAAACATTTCATGATATTTATTTATTGAAAATATATATTGAAATTCATTATTTAAATGTAATGTAACTAAATGTAAATTGATGTAAATCAGCAAATGTTAGTGTTTGAGATATGGAATAAGGCTAATAAAATAAGGAAACTATTTTAAATATGAGTGTTTGGCAAATGGAAAAGCTGATTAAATAAAAACTATTTAGAATAATTGTATGGAATTCATGTGGAATCTAGAGGAAACAATAATTCTCAGCCTTCTGTACCAAAAAATAATTATCAAAATTATCAAAATGCAATCTAAAATATACATACATGATCAAAATACTAATTAATAATATTCTAACTTTATTAAAAAGTGAGGATGAAGCAAGTTTTGGATGAGATCTTTCACTAAAAATTGCTTTGTTTTGTGACTAACATGCCAAATAAATTACCTAAAATTCTTTACATATATTTTCTGCACTGATATAGTAATTAGGTAATGGTGGTTTCTGGTTTAGTTTATGCCTTTTTGGAATCTTTGCATGAAAAAATAACTACGTGTATAATAATTGAATAAAATTGTGAATAGGATGAATAACCATGAAACTAGTAAAATTTTACAAAGTTATCATACAAATGTATGAATTATAGAACTAACAAAGTTATATAAAGAAAATTCAAATATGTCATTGGATTTGGTCTTCTAAGTCTAGCATAAAACACCTGCACTCAATTATTTATATTTGGCAGAAATTTAATATTAAGTATTGAATTTGATGTTATATAATTCTATAACTAAAATAAAAGAGTAAAGTCTCGCTATCTAATTCATATACAAATAGGTTTGACATAATATAAATGAGTATTTTTTAGGGAAATAACATGTTAAAATCATCTTTAATTTAAACTAATTATTTATAAAATATTTAAATGATGGTATATATGAATACAAACCTATAGCGAGAACGGTGAAGATGGTTAGGATGGTGACCGGGAGACGATTGAGTTTACTCATCTCATACGCTAAGACCAAACTGGTGATTTTGTTTTTTAACTTACTTATTTTTTGTAACAAATTGATGATGTTTTAAAAGTTAGTAAAACAGCAATGTTTACAAATATATATATAGAAATTTAGATGTATCACATTTTTCCTACATCTAATCTAAACCTCCTTAAATTATGGTTCTAATTTCTAAAACGTAGATTTTGTTTCAGCCGTACACTAATGAACTTGAAGGAAGACTTGTTGATTAGTTTTCTATTCTTACTTTTAAAGACGTGGTTTCTCCGGTTTTCCATCATGAATTTTTCTCACTGATACGTAAAAGTCTTAGAACCACAATTTTTTTTGTTTTCAATCACACAATTAAACTAAAATATATTTATTCTATTGGTGATTCATTCGGGAGGTGAACAATTAAAAAAAATATTCAACACATATAGAAAAGGTGAATGGGTTAAACAACCCGTCTTACAGATTAAACGACATGGAATAAAGAAACTTAATGCTTGGATAGCTTGCTCATACTCATAAATGTTGATAGTTGTTGCAACAGCCCAAAACAATTCCTTGCATGGATAAACTCTCTTAAGGTTCCGTAGAATGTAGCGTGCGCACATTCCATGTTCCACTTTAGGCAATTCTTGGTCAACAACATTTATCAAATAGCACAAAAGAAGTTTTTGTAACAAATTTAGCACATATTTTCATTTAGGACAAAAATAGCATTTTAATAAAGGGTAATAATTTAATTTTTTGGTTTGGGTTAAGTATTTTAGAATTTAGGGTATAGTTTTTAGGAGTATGAGGTATGGTTTAGGGTTTAGGGTTTTTTAAACCCTAAACCCTAAAAATATGAGGTTAAGAGATTTGTGCTATATAAGAGAATTGACCTTTTATAAAAATGTTATTTTTGTCCTAAATAAAAATGTGTGCTATTTATGTCACAAAAACTTAATTTTGTGCTATTTTTGAGAATTGCCCTTTTTAATGTAATGTTAAATTTAATTCAAAAGAAAATATCAGTTTTACATCAAGTGCAACTTTTTGTTTCAAAAGAAAAAATTTACAAGTTTTTAGCTTCTAGATTCGAACCACATTTGCAGTCCATTTCTATATACGCTTATCACCAAGAGCTTGAATTGCTGAAAGTTGATTCCTTCCTTGTTTGTCAATCCATCGAATGAGAGTAGCTGCTGAGTTTGGATTCTCGCTATGCCGTCTTGTGTTTCTCTCTCTCCATACTTCATGAATCGAGGCTTAGAAGGCGTGGCGGGCAAGGAAACTCCATGTTCTGTAGAGAGTAGAAAATGATAAATAGCTAACAATAGATGGACAGTCATTTGTGTACCTTGATTGAAGTATGTTTTTGGAAAGTGATGTCCAGATTTCTGAGGTGTATCCACATGAAAAGGAGAGATGGTCCCGTGTTTCCAGAGAGTTTGAGCAGAAGACACATGTCCCTGATGATCCCACATTCCAATTGATCATCCGATCCCCTGTTGAGAGGTGGTTGTGTATCATAAGCCAAGTGCAAAAGGAAAACTTTAGTGTTGCATGGGTAAACCAAACTCTTTTGTGCCAAGTTACCTTGTTTTAGGTGCTACGTGTGTGATTCCAAGTGTCCTTAGTACAGACCGTTGGTTTAAAATTGTCTCTCTTGCCTTTCCACAACACAATATCCCTTGAGTTTTAATCCCTGCTCTGTCGTTACAGGTTTAGAGCGCTTTCAATCTTGTTTGGCACTTCTACTCTATGCCTTCTTCTTCTGTGTAGGTTACAGGCTCCTTCTACTGTTTCATCTCGTCCTATCTCCAGATCAATAATTCCTCTCGGACCTACAACATTCATCAAACAACCCAAGCTGGACCAGTTGTCAAACTAAAAGGAGGTGAGGACTACATTGCCAATTTCGACTTTACAGAGAGCTTTCGTTGATGTTCTATATTTTAAAAGTTTTTTCCACATCCAAGAACCCAAGCTGGTTGTGTCTCGAAGTGACCAGAAAAGACTTGCTTGATTAAATAGGTTTTTATCCACTGCACCCATATAGAAGACCCGTGGGAGACTATTCTCCATATCACTTTCAGGCAGCTTACATCATTTGCCTCTTTCAGAGATCGATGACCAAGCCCTCCTTCTTGTTTCGGCTTACACACCTCTTCCCATGCAATTTTTGCTTTTTCAGGATTCAAATATGTTCCCGACCATAGAAATGAAGAACACATTTTTTCAATCTCTCGAATACAGGACTTTGGAAGTTGAAAAGCAGCCAGCCAAATGATTGTGATACTCCATAAAACTGAACTTATCAAATTTAACCTTCCAGCGAAAGAGAGGAAGCGAGTTGAGACAGTATCTTTGTGATAGTCTTTGACTAACTCCATTGCCAACAGCAAATTCTTAATTAATAATATGTCCTTCAAAAACGCTGATTGATTCCCTCCCCCCAATGAATATTGGTAGCACCAACTTCAGTCTATTAGCAATGAGTTTTTAAATCACTTTATAGATCACATTGCAACATTAGATCGGGCGGTAATCTTTCATTTCCCTCGCATCTGTCTTTTTTGGAATTAAAGCTAGAATGGTGGAATTAATCCCCTTGGGTAAAAAACCTTTCACAAAAAAGACTGTGCCGCCGTAATAAACTCATCTCCAATAATATCCCAAGCTGCTTTGTAAAACTCCAATGTAAACCCATCAGGTCCAGGGGACTTGTCATTTGGCATAAAATAGTACCTTCTTAATCTCTTCACCCATGACCATAGTTGTTAGTTTCGCTCTGTCCTCCACCGAGCAGCGAAAAAGGTAACAAATTCTCCAATTCTTCCACTGAAATGCATGTATATTCTTCCACTAAAATTCTCCAGTATTTTATACTGGAATTAGGGTGAACACAATTCCATCTTCAAGTTTTAGATCCGCTTTAAGCTTCTTAATAAACCATAGTCAACTTTCTGTGTTTTCAACTTCCGCAACAGCCCAAGAAACATGGTAGAAATGGTTATTTGCATCTTTTCCTACAGCTGCCAAGAGTTGTCCGAGTTGCATCCTTTCGGATAACATGATTTGCTCATTGATGCCCATAGTTGGAATAGATGGGTGTTTCTTGATGAACAAAAATTGACCCATGGTTTAAAAAACAAATGATAAAAGCTCTTGGCTATTGGTTCTTTGGTCTTAGCAGTGAGGGTTTGTGGTTTGTAAGACCAAAACCCATATTCTTGTATGCTACCAACTCTCAAACTCCTTTATTGATTGGTTGACTATACTCTTCTACGGAGCAAAGAGTCTTTGGCTTGTACCTTGGGGTAACTCGGTTATGGGTTATGGAAGTTCTTAACATCCATTTGACTGAGTCCAACTCCACAGAACCACAAAATCTTACCTATTTAATCCAAAATCAAAGTAAATAAAAATCCAAGACTTAGACAAATTCAAGAACAAGAAACTGAACCATATAACACATCAAATAAAAATCTAAACGACTTTCTGACTGCGACATAACTAGAGAATGTTAAAGAGAAAATAAAAGCTATGTAAACATTTTCAACAATGCAAGTCGTCTTCCTCATTAAATAAAAGCGTATATAATCAACACAAATTTCATCAAATCGTTTTAAAAGCGGTCAAGAAACATCGTAGCACCGTGGAATTGTAAATATATATATATATATTATTTTTCTGTTTTCTGCCTTCTCTCGTGTGATATTTTTTCACCAGAATCTAATGTGAAAGCAAAAAAAGGATATATCTGATATAATTTTCGAACCGATTCAGCAAAATAATATGCCTCGTGGATTTGTTTTTTTTTAAGTTTAGGTGGCATCTGATTCAGTAAAAATATGCCACATGACATATCTCATCACATGACATCTGATTCAGCGGTTTGACTAACATTATTTTGGTCAAAGTTGATTTCGACATACATATGAAAATTCATGTAGATTTTTTAAAATTTAAATTGAAGTTGAAAATCGCACTGGATCTTAGTTCATGTATGAAACGACATAGTGAAAATAGTTCATATATTACTCTTTTTCTCAATAAAAGAGTAATATATATGCCGGCAAAAATATATATATATATATATGGTTTTTTAGGGGGCTCCATGTCGAAAATTTATATATTCTTTCTTGAACTATAAAATAATATAATAAGTATTCCAACTATCTTCTTGATGAAATATCTTCTTGATGAAGCCTTTCTAAATCTCTTTTGTAATATAATCAGTGGTACTACTTCTTTTTGAAACAAAACCTTAAACCAAATCCAATTGAATTCCTAAACTGTTGATACATGTTGAATCCAAGAATTCAATTTAGGGTTTTGATCGATGTTTTGGAATTAGGAATTAAGGTTTGTGTAATCGGAAGCTTTATTAATGATTCTTGAAGAAAGTTACATAGATTTATCGATCAAGAAGACAAGAATTTGAAAGAGTCTAATCTAGGTCTTCTTCAGCGATTTTGGGATCCTTCTCCCTGGAGTGTTTGATTTTGGTGATTTTTTTTCTCTACGGTATAAATTTTGGTTATCTATCAATGATTGTTCTCCTATCCAATGATGGAGAGATGTCACATGGATTTTGATCCCAAAGTCATTTGTATAGTCATTCTACTTGAAGGTATAATGCTTTATTGGGATCAAATTGGAAGGAAAACAAAGTTAAAAAGTCTATAAATGATTTTGATACAGAAGTTTTGGTATTAAAATGTCCATATTTCAGAATTGTTATCGGAAGCATCGGGTTTTGTTATGTTGTGAGCACTTTGGAAGTTCAAGCGTAGAGATGCTCCCCAGACACATAACTCGCATAAGACCAAGATCCGATATGGAAGAGGAAAATAAGGGGATTTAATTTGTTTGAGCGAGTAAGGCTTATCTAGGAAAATCATCGTCAAGTTCACTTTTTCTTAGGTGTATGTCTCAGCATATGATGCATATATTTGTTTATTAAATAATTTGTTTTATAAAAGTTTTGTATACTAACTATGTAATCTTAGTTTGATCCTAATCAAGTTATTGGAAGGAACAAAAAATTATGCCTTCATAATTTTTTTTTGTAATATAATCAGTTGTACGAATACTTTTTGAAACAAAACCTCAAACCAAATCCAATTGAATTCCTAAACTGTTGGTACCGTTTTAACAAATTTATATTTTAATTCTAGGTACAAAAATTACATACGACTCAAAATATTTTTTAAGTGGCACAAACAATCTAGATAAAAATTTAAACAAGGAGGAATTAAAGAAAGAGAAAACAACATGTTTAGTCGATTCTGGTTTTTGGAGGTTTGGTTTTTATTTGATTATTTGATGAGATTTATAAAACCGGTCTAGAAACCCGAACATGTAAAAAGAAAAAAAAGTGAAAAGATTCCAACACTTTTGAGTGTTATCCTCAAGAACAAGAAGAGTCGCCAAAATCCCAACACAAATCTATAATTTAACTTTTATTATTATTTCGATTTGCTCTATAATTTGAAAAAAAAATTGCTGTAATCTTGTGGTTTTGTAATCTTATGGTTTTATCATTTTGATTGAAATGGATACACTCGATTGGAGTCATATGCAGCATTTTACTATACGAAAAAATGAAGCAAACCTATTTTACTAAATATTCAATTAAACCTTTGATTATTCATAATAATTTAACAAATCCCGTGACAAACAACCTATCCATCGGACCAGCCAGAGGGCTAGTGGTACTCACCTCTGCTCCCATTCTCATCAACTCCAGGTTCGAATCTGGTCAACACATATGGCTACTTGGCCACGATGACAAAAAGAAATAAAAAGCAATCCATATAAGAAATACTGAAATACCATATATTATATATGTCCTTCTCTTGAAATAATATCAAGGAGCGTTTCCCATGAGCGTAGTGTATTCAACATCCCTCAGTGACTCAACGTCTTTGCCCGTACATTGGAAATAGGCAACAGTGTAAGTCACAAGCTGAAAGCTATACTGACCGCATACATCGAACTCACAAGGACCAACCCCACGGTTATGGTCACTGCAAACGAACCTGTCGAATTGGACAGCCCCATGATCGCACCAAAACCGCAGAACAATAGACTGAAGCAAAGATTCAAGAGGAATAGTTTTGGTTTCATCCCTTTAACAATCTTTGCCGCTTTCCCCAAGGCTTGGATCCCATAAGTTTCCTCCAGAATCGATATGACTATAGATAAGTACCAAACGATAGCTAAATAGGACTGAAAGACTGCAAACAGAATCAATAAAGCCAAAAACTTGACTACCGAGGCAACTACTGTTGTAGAGAACAAAAGGATAGGGAAAAGGATTATATAGAAGAAGAAGAACCAATAGCCAAGAGTGAAGAGAGCAATGTAGAAATTGGTCACAAGAGGTCCCCTCCAAGATTTAAGGGTCAGAACCAGAAAATCTTTGATCTTGATATTGTCACCTTTATGAGTAAGAGCCGATCGTGGACGATGGCTATTACGGATAAGGGGGTGATGATAGAGGAGAGAGCAAGGAAGATATAGAAAGAACTGACACCTTGGCGCAAATCTGCAAGGAGTTTCATAAGATGGGCAATGTATTCTGGGCTGCTTGGATCTGTCATGAGGTAACAAACTTGCTTCAAGGATCAAGTTTGCTAGCTGGGGTTGGATGGCAAAGGTGTTGAAAAAGTAAACTAGACAATGGAGTAAGAGAGGAATATAAAGACTGAGAACATCAACTTCTTGTTTTTTGAGAAAGAGTTTCGGGATTCGTTTAGAATACCCGCAACCTCCTTTACAACATTCAAGAAATCCATGGGTTTAAGAAAACCAAATGATAAAAGCTTTTGGCTGTTGGTTTTTGTAATGGCACTAAGGGTTTGTATTTTGTAAGATCAAACCCATCTGCTTATATGCTACTAACCATAATACTAACTGATAGATTGCTTGCGCTACTTTTCGATGAAGGAAAGAGTCTTTGGCTTGTACCTCTAGGTAACTTCTAGGTTATGGAGATTCTTAACAATCATTTGACTGAGTCCAACTCCATAGAACCCCCACAATCTTACCTAGTTAATCCAAAATCAGAATAAACAATCAAAGACTTAGACAAATTCAAGAACAAGAAACCGAACCATACATCGATGAAAAGTCTAAACGATGACTTCCTGACCGTGACATAATTAAAGAATGTTAAAGAGAGAAAACAAGAGCCATGTAACATTTTCAACAATGCAAGACTTCCTCATTAAATAAAACGTACATGATCAACACAAACTTCATCAACTCGTGTTGAAACGGTCAAGAAACACCGTAGCACCGTGGAAATAATGAAAACGTCTACATCTATCTATAGCTGGATTTGATAGAGGATTCAACTTTAAGTTATAGTTTAAATGATAAGCGTAAGGATTCTATAAACAAGTCATCAAGAATGAGTCATAATTTGTATAGTCAAAACTATAACATAAAAAGTTGAATTCTTTATCAAATTTAGCTATAGGATAAAACCAACACATAATTTTTATTTGCCCAAACAGAGAAAAACAGAGCTTCAAACACTATTAGAGGAAATTGAATATTGCTAATATGATTATAACTTCTAATCTGATTATGACTGAAACAAAACAGAGCACTTACAAATCTAGCAAACTACTCCTTCTATGACCAAAACATCTCCATGAGTCTCCTTGTTGTGAATCTTCTTCTCTCAATCTAACCTTAGTTCTGCAAATTGGACAAGTCGAGGCTTTGAGCAACCAAGCGTCCACACACTTCCGATGGAACACATGTCCACAACCGGGAAGATTCCGACACCATTGTCCTTTTCTGAATCCATCAAAACAAACAACGCAATCGCTCTCGTACCGTGTGGTCGGCTCAGAAAATTTGAATTGGGGAAGCTTTTTCACGAATCTTGAAGATAACCCACCTGAGGATTCATGTCGACGATTACGGCGGCGACGTCGGTGGTGACGATGGAGAGAAGAGATGAGAAGAGGAGAAGAAGAACAGAGGCGATGCCGATAAGGACGAGGAAGAGAACAAAGATTGAAATCATGATTACACCTACGAGGAATAGAGACAATTCTTGTTTTCGGCTTTGGCGATAGCGGTGGCGGTGGCTCGCCGGAGATTCGTTCATTATTGGTCGAAGGCATTGGAAAAAAAAAAATTTGTTTTTTTCGTTTTCTGGCTTCTCTCGTGTGATATTTTTTTTTACCAGAATCTAATTTTAAAGCTAAAAAGGAAATATCTGATATAATTTGCGAACTGATATTCTAAATCAGAGACATTTCCAAAGGGAAAAATAAACCAATCAGATAAATTTGAAAATTTTGAGAAAAATTCAGTAAAATTTGGTACTTTAGTTAAAAAGGGTCATGTGATAGAGACTTATATTTTACCTTTTGGCTTTTGGATCATGTGATAAAAGACTAATATATGGTTTTTGTTTTTTTGGCTCCATGTCTAAAATTTATATTTGTTCTATCTCAAATAATAAAATTAGGCCTGGAGGATATTCAGTTTGGTTCTAAGTAAGATCTCTGATAGGATCAAGATTTTTGGATATTCTTTAGGACCCATATAGATACCAAAATGGTTTTGATTTGGTTCTGCGTTAGTTTCGATATCCAAAAAAATATTAAAAAACTAAAATAAAATGGTTAAAGTTCAATTAAACTTAGGTAAATCTCTACAAATATAATTTAAAATTTTATAATATTTTGTGTATTTTGATTATTTGAGGTAAAAATAGTTGATATCTTTGAGTTTGTAATTGTAATTTTAGGTTATTAGGTTATATTAAGTCTAAATATAATTAATAATTTTGGATATATAATTATAGTTTGGTTTTCGGTTTGATTCTGGTTCTGATTTTGATTTTTTAGTTATAAAAATTTAAGACTTATTGGATATTTAAGTAAGTTTTGCATTCAGTTTGATATATTTTTTTTGGGTTGATTTTAGTTTGGTTTCAGATATTTTGCTCATACATATATAAAATAATATAATTTATGTTGTAAATATCTAATTCTCCCATAGGCCACTGATTTTGGTTTCTTGCAAATACCAGTCCCATTATGTTTCCTGGCACATATGTTGGTACAAATAAGTGTTTTCATTCCAAAACAACATGTTTTCCTCTAAAACATGTAAAGATTCGATAGAGGACTAAAAAACTCTAAAAATAATATAAATAAATAAAAAAACTCAAAATAACTTATAGAATCAAAGGTTAAAACCCTCAAAACCATGACACATCATATTTTCTTACCAGACATAACTTAAAATTTTTATTTCTTGTCCTGAAGCTCTTCCATATCTCCTAATAATATCCAAGACATTTTGACATTCCTCTGCCTCCGCTTTACAAAAGAAAATACTATCATCCATAAAGAAAATCGCGAGATAGATTTGGACTCGATTGAGCTACATTAATTCCCGTAATCCTTTGATCTCTTTCTGCCTTTTTAATATCAATACCTCGAGGCATAATATAAATAAATATGGTGATAGAGGATCCCTTGCTGAGACCCTATTTGGTCCAATATGACCTTTTGGTTGTCCATTTAAGAGCACCTGATAAGAAATTGAACTAACACTCCGGAAGATCCAAAACTCATATAAAGTAAATCCTAAGCGATACAAAACTGCCTCTAAGAAACCCCATTCAGTTTCATCGAGGTTTAATTATTATATCCAGATGTAAACAATAAAGAACAATGTCAAGTTTGATCAGTTTCTTATATATTATACACTTGATGTAAAAATTTGATGTAAGTTTATATTATATGTAAACTATTGTTGTTAAATCTATACATATTTTTAAAATTTCCAATTTATATATGTATATTCAAAATTTGGTATATTTATTTCGTTAGTTTATGAAACCCCCACATGGTCGGATTGACTATCTAGTTAGTTGGGCAAGCCTTTTAACAAAGCAAAGAAGAAGAAAACAAAAACCTAACTACAGTTAGTTTTAATTAAGGCTTTTGAAACACATCATTTCACCCTACATTTCATATTTCTCTTGTAACAATTATGATTATTTATTAGGGCCTTGAAATTTGTAGAAGACTTGTACATTATAGTCGTGATAATGGTCGATTCATAAACAACACACGACAGTAGACAAATATTAGATAAGAGTTGGTCACAAGATTGACTTTAAGTTGCAACAAAAAGTTAGAATATAAAACCACATCTGTGTTTATTTGAATCCTCAGTTTCAATTGAAGATTTATTTATTTTTCTAAAGTTAATTCTGAGAGCAATGGCGTTTTTCAAATTGTCTTCTCTTTCTTCTTCCACTAGGATTCTCGATTTTTCCTTCTTGGGACTCTTGCTCTAGATCCTTCAGGTAAAACACTAATTCTCCAAGTTGGTTTAGTTTTCAAAATTTTATTTCTAAAATCTCCTTGCTGTTGCTTTCCCTAACAGAATTCATTAGCTTAACTTGCGGTTCCCCGGGAGAAACTAGCTTCCGTGAAAAAACAACAAACATAAAATACATCTCCGATGCGGCTTTTATAAATACCGGTGTTGGTAGGAGCATCAAACCATCGTTCCGCACTCAATCGCAGCAGCAACCTGGTACAAAGATAACATTCTCCAAGATTTAAAAGAACAAAAAAAAATGTTAACTAAAACCTAACGTATTCTGCTAGGTACCTCCGGACCAGTTTCTTTCATGGTGGTTATGACGACAAACCTTCCACGCAGTTCGATCTCCACCTTGGACCTAACCTATGGACTAGAGTTTCAACCACCAACGAGACTAAACAAGAAACCTTTGAGATGATTCATCTATTGACCATTGACAGGTTACAAGTCTGTCTGGTCAAGACAGGGGATTCAACGCCGTTCATTTCAGCTTTAGAGCTACGTAAACTCAATAGTGAAGCCTACAACGGCACTCAGAATGTATCCTTGCAGACTTTCATCAGATTAGACGTTGGCTCAACCTCTAAGAAATCCTTGAGGTTGTAGTTTCGAATCTCATGTAAACAAATTCTGAAACGATCAAGCACTAATTATGCTTTGATTCTTCATTTTAGGTGCGAAGCTGATGTCTATGGAGCAGATGTCTTTGATCGGATTTGGCTACCTTACAACTCCGAAAACTGGTCTGAGATTAGTACCAATAATAGTGTAGACATCAACAATGTTTACAAGCCGCCAGAGGCTGCTATGGGTACGACCTGTGTTCCAATAGACCCAAACGCTTCTATGAAGATTTCACTAACCAGAGTGCACCAGATCAACTCAAAGTTCTACGCTGTTTTCCGCTTTTCTGAGATCGAAGAGCTCCAGTTCCAATAACGTGAGAGATTTTAACATCTTCTACAATGGAAGGTATATCGGCAGACCCGATTTTTCCGACAAGTTTCTACACTCGTTCCATTTTTATGGATGAGGAAATGGGTCCTAATGCAAATGAGAGTATACCATTTCACTTGAAAGGACCAGAGATTCCACATTGCCTCCGCTTCTCAATGCCTTGGAAGTTTACCTAATCAAGTCCTTAACTCAGCAAACGACTAAAACGCGAGAAGGTGGGTTTTTTCTAACTAAGAGCACTCACCATTTAAATAAAAGAAAAAAATAGAAAAAAAAGTACGAGAGACAGAGAGAAACGTCGATAACAAACGTTTTTTCACAACTGTCGTTAATTAAATGATTAGCTAATTAATGATGGATGCTAATGCTCTAAGTTAATTATTGTTCCTAAATGAAAAACCATTAGTAACCTTTTGATCAATTGTGAAACCAGTGAACGCTATAACAAACATCAAAATCAAGTACCTTCTGAACAAATTAAACTGGGAAGGAGATCCTTGCACCCAAGAATTACATGTGGGATGGTGTTAACTGCAACCTCATACATGATAAGCCACCTCAAATAATTTCTTTGTGAGTATAATTAATTTTCTTCTTTTAATGATTTTTAGAATTCCAAAATCGATCTGATTTTGGGTCTTGAAACAGGAATTTGACTGCTAGTGGCTTAATTGGGGAGATACTGGACTCCATATCAAACCTTACCAGTTTACAAGTGCTGTAAGTAATTCTTAAATCTAATGAGCTAGAGAACACACAGAGAAGTTGTAATTTTCTGATGGGTTTGGATTTGTTTTCCGGCAGTGATTTGTCTAACAACAAACTAACTGGTTCGGTTCCAGAGTTTCTAGCTAATATGGACACTTTGAAACTCATGTAAGTTTGGCCACAACATCTTAAATTCCTTGTAATTTTTACACAAGAAAACTAACACTTGTTTTTGATTTTGCAGAAATCTATCAAGCAATGAGCTAAATGGAGACCGGTAATGGAGTGGTCTGGAGTTTCCTTGCACAGTAAGTTAACTTCACTTTCCTTTAAACTATATACTGTTTTTTGATGGTAATATTTGCAGAAAGGAGACCAGTAATGGAGTGGCCAAAGAGAATGAAGATTGCTTTGGGTGTAGCTAAAGGATTATCATATTTGCATGAAGATTGTGAGTAATATATATATATATATATATATATATATATATATATATGTGTATTTTGTTGTTTTAAAGTTTTTATTTGTTGGCATGACGACTCGAGAGTTATGTCTTGTTTCATCAGGTAACCTAAAACAATACACCGCGATGTAAAGCCTGCAAATATTCTAATTGACGATAGCTATGAGGCGAAGGTAGATAATATCTAAAACTTGTAAAGGAATTTTTTGATAAAAGAGATGTAAAGGATTTTATTTCAAGTGCAGTACTAATAATGTTGAACCTGACTCAATAGTTAGCAGATTTTGGACTCGCCAGGTGTTCGTTAGACACTGATACTCATATTTCTACTAGGGTTGTTGGAACGTTCGGGTATGAAACACTATCTATATGCAACCATTCAACCATAAACAAAAAAACAAACTTTTGATTTCTTTCTTGTTAAATTTCATCTGGATGCATGCAGTTACTTGGCCCCTGAATATGCTTCTTCTGGGAATCTCACTGATAAATCAGATGTCTACTCGTTCGGAGTGGTGCTTCTCGAATTAATAACGGGGCGCCGACCTATCGAGAAATCACAAGCTTCTGTGGATGAATACAGTGTAGTCGATTGGGTAATGTAATCTTTTTTTCACATTAGCAGTAAAAATCCTCAAGTTTGAATAACATGTAAATGTTATCTCATGTTGTAGGCAAAACCTTAGATGATACAAGCACTCCACGACGGAAGCTTTGAAGGTCTAGTTGACCCAAGATTAGACAACGAGTTTGATATCAGCGAAATGAAGAGAATGGTTGCTTGCGCTGCTGCTGGTGTCCATTATTCAGCAAAACGCCACCCAAAAATGGGCAGGTACTACTCTACTATTATCATATTTAAACCTTTTGCAGCATAGAAAAACGAAACTTTGTGAGTTCCTCCTAAAACTTAGGGTCATTGGTCTTTGGACATTTGCAGATAGTTTGAGCATTTGAAGGAAATTTATCGCTAGATGATATAACCCAAGGAGTTACTGCAGAACGCAGCACTATTTACAGTCTAGGCGGGAGCTCGGGTTATAGCTCAACTCAATATACAAACGACTTGAAGAAATTCAGAAAACTGCTCTTGAAAGCCAGACATTTGGTAGCAGCGGTTTTGACCAGCGACAATGGTCACTACGTATCAGGCTCCTCTACCACCACCGACGCCGCCGTAGGTCAACGTACAATGCATGAGATCGAACCGGAGAAGAATACCGATGAGACAAGAGCTTCAAACCGGGGATTCTTGGTTTAAGGGAAAAATAGAAAAACCCTCGACTTTTTTCACTTTATTTTCATAGGCAGCGTTTTCAAATTTATTTCCATGTGTAGCTCTAATTAAAACTCTCATGAGCCTGATCTTGCACGTGATTATTGTTGGGTTTTTTTTTTTTTGATTTGGTGTGAGTGTGAAGATATTGAAGAAAAGTCTTTTTTGTTTTGTTTTTTTCATCTGGGGTATTATTAGATGATGTAAAACCAAAAGTTATACAAACATCCAACAGAAACTAAAGCCGGCAGGATAACAAACCATCACTGGAAAACTATGCACAAGGAATGAGAAACTTATAAACTAAGACAAAGGGCAAATGAGATCCTAAACAACAAAGGGTACAAAGACTAAATCTGAAACATGAGAACCAAGTATTTGAGTCTGGAATCAAGCCAAACCACAGACAACCACAACACCTAAAATGGAGGAGCCTTAACCGATAGCAAACCGAAGGGGCGACAATCCCAACCAACAGCGGTTTCACCTATGGCGGATGAAGACTACCACACTGAAGGAGGATTAGCTCATATATCCTTTAACCGAATCAATTTTTTCTTTATACCCTTCTTAAGCTTTATACCCTTGATTAAATGAAATTACATCTTGGCAGCATAGAAAAACAAACTTTGTGAGTTCCTCTAAAACTTAGGGTCATTGGTCTTTGGACATTTGCAGATAGTTCGAGCATTTGAAGGAAATTTATCGCTAGATGATATAACCCAAGGAGTTACTGCAGAGCAGCACTATTTACAGTCTAGGTGGGAGCTCGGGTTATAGCTCAACTCAATATACAAAGCGACTTGAAGAAATTCAAGAAAACTGCTCTTGAAAGCCAGACATTTGGTAGCAGGGGTTTGACCAGCGACAATGGTCACTCGTATCAGGCTCCTCTACCACCGCCGCCGTGAGTCAGCGTACAATGCATGAGATCGAACCGGAGAATACCAATGGGACAAGAGCTTCAAACCGGGGATTCTTGGTTTAAGGGAAAAATAGAAAAAACCCTCGACTTTTTCACTTTATTTTCATAGACAGTGTTTTCAATTTATTTCCATGTGTAGCTCTAATTAAAACTCTCATGAGCCTGATCTTGCACGTGATTATTGTTGGGTTTTTTTTTTTTTTGATTTGGTGTGAGTGTGAAGATATTGAAAGAAAAGTCTTTTTGTTTTTGTTTTTTTCATCTGGGGTATTATTAGATGATGTAAAACCAAAAGTTATACAAACATCCATGAAACTAAAGCCGGCAGGATAACAAACCATCACTGGAAAACTATGCACAAAGGAATGAAAACTTATAAACTAAGACAAAGGGCAAATGAGATCCTAAACAACAAAGGGTACAAAGACTAAATCTGAAACATGAGAACCAAGTATTTGAGTCTGGAATCAAGCCAAACCACGAAAGCCAACCACAACACCTAAAATGGAGGAGCCTTAACCGATAGCAAACCGAAGGGGCGACAATCCCAACCAGGCGGTTTCACCTATAGCGGATGAAGACTACCACACTGAGAAGGAGGATTAGCTCATATATCCTTTAACCGAATCAATTTTTTCTTTATACCTTCTTAAGCTTTATACCCTTGATTAAATGAAATTACATCTTGGCAGCATAGAAAAAGCGAAACTTTGTGAGTTCCTCTAAAACTTAGGGTCATTGGTCTTTGGACATTTGCAGATAGTTAGAGCATTTGAAGGAAATTTATAAGCTAGATGATATAACCCAAGGAGTTACTGCAGAGCAGGCACTATTTACAGTCTAGGCGGGAGCTCGGTTTATAGCTCAACTCAATATACAAGCGACTTGAAGAAATTCAAGAAAACTGCTCTTGAAAGCCAGACATTTGGTAGCAGCGGTTTGACCAGCGACAATGGTCACTCGTATCAGGCTCCTCTACCACCACCGGCGCCTTGTGTAAGTCAGCGTACAATGCATGAGATCGAACGGAGAAGAATACCCGATGAGACAAGAGCTTCAAACGGGATTCTTGGTTTAAGGGAAAAATAGAAAAAACCCTCGACTTTTTTTACTTTATTTTTTTTTCATAAACAGCGTTTTCAAATTTATTTCCATGTGTAGCTCTAATTAAAACTCTCATGAGCCTAATCTTGCGCGTGATTATTGTTGGTGTTTTTTTTTTGATTTGGTGTGAGTGTGAAGATATTGAAGAAAAGTCTTTTTTGTTTTGTTTTTTTCATCTGGGGTATTATTAGATGATGTAAAACCAAAAGTTATACAAACATCCAATGAAACTAAAGCAGCAGGATAACAAACCATCACTGGAAAACTATGCACAAAGGAATGAAACTTATACAAACTAAGACAAAGGGCAAATGAGATCCTAAACAACAAAGGGTACAAAGACTAAATCTGAAACATGAGAACCAAGTATTTGAGTCTGGAATCAAGCCAAACCATGAAGCCAACCACCAACACCTAAAATGGAGGAGCCTTAACCGATAGTAAACCCGAAGGGGCGACAATCCCAACCAGCAGCGGTTTCTATAGCGGATGAGGACTACCACACTGAGAAGGAGGATTAGCTCATATATCCTTTAACTTGAATCAATTTTTTTCTTTATACCCCTTAAGCTTTATACCCTTGATTAAATGGAAATTACATCTTGGCAGCATGAAAACGAAACTTTGTGAGTTCCTCTAAAACTTAGGGTCATTGGTCTTTGGACATTTGCAGATAGTTGAGCATTTGAAGGAAATTTATCAGCTAGATGATATAACCCAAGGAGTTACTGCAGAGCAGCAGCACTATTTACAGTCTAGGCGGGAGCTCGGGTTATAGCTCAACTCAATATACAAAGCGACTTGAAGAAATTCAAGAAAACTGCTCTTGAAAGCCAGACATTTGGTAGCAGCGGTTTGACCAGCGACAATAGTCACTCGTATCAGGCTCCTCTACCACCACCAACGCGCCGCCGTGAGTCAACGTACAATGCATGAGATCGAACCGGAGAAGAATACGGATGAGACAAGAGCTTCAAACCGGGGGATTCTTGGTTTAAGGGAAAAATAGAAAAACCCTCGACTTTTTTCGCTTTATTTTTCTTAAACTAGCGTTTTCAAATTTATTTCCATGTGTAGCTCTAATTAAAACTCTCGTGAGCCTGATCTTGCCGTGATTATTGTTGGGTTTTTTTTTTTTTGATTTGGTGTGAGTGTGAAGATATTGAAGAAAAGGTCTTTTTTTGTTTTGTTTTTTTCATCTAGGGTATTATTAGATGATGTAAAACCAAAAGTTATACAAACATCCAACGAAACTAAAACCGGCAGGATAACAAACCATCACTGGAAAACTATGCACAAAGGAATGAGAAACTTATAAACTAAGACAAAGGGCAAATGAGATCCTAAACAACAAAGGGTACAAAGACTAAATCTGAAACATGAGAACCAAGTATTTGAGTCTGGAATCAAGCCAAACCACAAGCCACACACACCTAAAATGGAGGAGCTTTAACGATAGCAAACGAAGGGGCGACAATCCCCAACCAGCAGCGGTTTCACCTATAGCGGATGAAAACTACCACACTGAGAAGGAGGATTAGCTCATATATCCTTTAACGAATCAATTTTTTCTTTATACCCCTTCTTAAGCTTTATACCCTTGATTTAAATGAAATTACATCTTGGCAGCATGAAAGCGAAACTTTGTGAGTTCCTCTAAAACTTGGGTCATTGGTCTTTGGACATTTGCAGATAATTCGAGCATTTGAAGAAATTTATAGCTAGATGATATAACCCGAGTTACTGAAGCCTAGCACTATTTACAGTCTAGGCGGGAGCTCGGGTTATAGCTCAACTCAATATACAAGCGACTTGAAGAAATTCAAGAAAACTGCTCTTGAAGCCAGACATTTGGTAGCACCGGTTTGACCAGCGACAATGGTCACTCGTATCAGGCTCCTCTACCACCACCGGCGCGTACGTAGGTCAGCGTACAATGCATGAGATCGAACCGGAGAGAATACCGAGTGAGACAAGAGCTCAAGCCGGGATTCTTGGTTTAAGGGGAAAAATAGAAAAACCCCTCGACTTTTTCACTTTATTTTTTTTTTCAAACAGCGTTTTCAAATTTATTTCCATGTGTAGCTCTAATTAAAACTCTCATGAGCCTGATCTTGCCGTGATTATTGTTGGGTTTTTTTTTTTTTGATTTGGTGTGAGTGTGAAGATATTGAAGAAAAGAAGTCTTTTTGTTTTGTTTTTTTTTCATCTGGGGTATTATTAGATGATGTAAAACCAAAAGTTATACAAACATCCATGAAACTAAAGCCCGGCAGGATAACAAACCATCACTGGAGAAACTATGCACAAAGAATGAGAAACTTATAAACTAAGACAAAAGGCAAATGAGATCCTAAACAACAAAGGTACAAAGACTAAATCTGAAACATGAGAACCAAGTATTTGAGTCTGGAATCCAAGCCAAACCACAGAAGCACCCACAACACTTAAAATGGAGGGCCTTAACCGATATGCAAACCGAGGGGCGACAATCCCAACCAACAGCGGTTTCACCTATAAGCGGATGAAGACTACCACACTGAGAAGGAGGATTAGCTCATATATCCTTTAACGAATCAATTTTTTCTTTATACCCCTTCTTAATCTTTATACCCATGATTAAATGAAATTACATCTTGGCAGCATAGAAAAACAGAAACTTTGTGAGTTCCTCTAAAACTTAGGGTCATTGGTCTTTGGACATTTGCAGATAGTTCGAGCATTTGAAGGAAATTTATCGCTAGATGATATAACCGAGGAGTTACTGCAGAGCGCAGCACTATTTACAGTCTAGGCGGGAGCTCGGGTTATAGCTCAACTCAATATACAAAGCGACTTGAAGAATTCAAGAAAACTGCTTTGAAAGCCAGACATATAGTAGCAGCGGTTTGACCAGCGACAATGGTCACTATGTATCAGGCTCCTCTACCACCACCGGCATACGGGTCAACGCCACAATGCATGAGATCGAACGGAGAAGAATACCGATGAGACAAGAGCTTCAAACAGGGGATTCTTGGTTTAAGGGAAAAATAGAAAAAACCTCGACTTTTTCACTTTATTTTTTTTTCATAAACAGCGTTTTCAAATTTATTTCCATGTGTGGCTCTAATTAAAAACTCTCATGAGCCTGATCTTTGCGTGATTATTGTTGGGTTTTTTTTTTTTTGATTTGGTGTGAGTGTGAAGATATTGAAAAGAAAGTCTTTTTTGTTTTTTGTTTTTTTCATCTGGGTTATTATTAGATGATGTAAAACCAAAAGTTATACAAACATCCATGAAACTAAAGCCAGCAGGATAACAAACCATCACTGGAAAACTATGACAAAGGAATGAAAACTTATAAACTAAGACAAAAGGGCAAATGAGATCCTAAACAACAAAGAGGTTTAAAGACTAAATCTGAAACATGAGAACAAAAGTATTTGAGTCTGGAATCAAGCCAAACCACGAAACCAACCCACAACACCTAAAATGGAGGAGCCTTAACCGATAGCAGAACCGAAGGGGCGACAATCCCAACTCAAGGACGGTTTCACCTATAGCGGATGAAGCCTACCACACTGAGAAGGAGGATTAGATCATATATCCTTTAACGGATCAATTTTTTCTTTATACCTTCTTAATCTTTTATACCCTTGATTAAATGAAATTACATCTTGCAAGCATAGAAAGCGAAACTTTGTGAGTTCCTCCTAAAACTTAGGGTCATTGGTCTTTGGACAATTGCAGATAGTTCGAGCATTTGAAGAAATTTATAAGCTAGATGGCCTGTAAGGAGTTACTGCAGAATGCAGCACTATCTACAGTCTAAGCGGGAGCTCGGGTTATAGCTCAACTCAATATACAAGCGACTTGAAGAAATTCAAGAAAACTGCTCTTGAAAGCCAGACATTTGGTAGCAGCGGTTTGACCAGCGACAATAGTCACTCGTATCAGGCTCCTCTACCACCCCGATGGCGCCCGTGAACCAGCGTACAATGCATGAAATCAAACCGGATAAGAATACCGATGAGACAAGAGCTTCAAACAGGGTTCTTGGTTTAAGAGGAAAAATAAAAACCCTCACTTTTTCACTTTATTTTTCATAGGCAGCGTTTTCAACTTTATTTCCAGTGTGGCTCCTAATTAAAACTCTCGTGAGCCTGATCTTGCACATGATTATTGTTGGGTTTTTTTTGATTTGGTATGAATGTAGAAGATATTGAGTAACCAAAGGAAGTCTTTTTGTTTTTGTTTTTTTCATCTGGGGTAATTATTAGATGATGTAAATCCAGTTATACAAACATCCATGAAACTAAAGCCGGCGGACACACAAATAGATGTCCCCAGAAACTAAATCCAGCAGATAACAAACCATCCGGAAAACTATACCCAAAGGAATCAGAAACTTATAAACTAAGACAAAGGGCAAATGAGGATCCTAAACAACAAAAGTTACAAAGACTAAATCTGAAACATGAGAACCAAGTATTTGAGTCTGGAATCAAGCCAAACCACAAAGCCAACCACAACACCTAAAATGGAGGGCGCCTTAGCAATAGGAAACCGAAGGGGCGACAATCCCAACCAACAGCGGTTTCACCTATAAGCGGATGAAGACTACCACACTGAAGAAGTTCCAAGGAATCCAGACCCGGCAAGGCAGGATCGAAGCCAAAGATAACTAGATCGCGACAAAACTCCCGAATCACGACGAAGTCAAGGAATCTGATTAGCCTGGCGTCTCTAAAGTAGAGACAAAGATCTCGATCAGATCTATAAAGTAGAGAGAAAGAAGCGAACCAAATTAACCCGGGCCACACCAAACTAACGAAAAACCGACAAGAGATTGAGCCAGGAAAGAAAGTAAAGCAAACTCTATTAATGGGTTTACAACTTTACAACTTTCTATTTTTCTTGGATTTTTCCTTTTATCTTCTAAATAATTTATGTTAAAATAGCCAATAGCTTTCTTATAAATAGTCCTCTAAAGCTTGTAAAAGAATCATCTATCTTGAACTGAATTAATAAAATTGTTTTTAGCTTTGCAAAGAAGTGTATTCTTTACAATCTCAACCATCTGTTTCCGTGAAGAAAACAGAGCTTTTCTCCTTGTTTTTTCTACCTTCTAGGAACTTGAGAAACAATTTTTTTAGTGCTTCCGCTCCATCAGATAGGCATAAGTCCTGCTCTAATTAGATAAACCTAATACATTTTGAAAGCATTACCAAGATAGGCATAAGTCTGGCTTTAAGATAAACCTAATGAATTACACATTGTCTATACTATTAATTGGGAAGAACTCTTTATAAAAAAGCTTTTAAAATGTAAAAATTACATACAATGTCATTGCTTTAATTTCAATCAAAAGTAAAAAATCCTTTATGGGCAATTTTGTCAAACTCACCAAATCAATGAATGCGGATCTTGGACCTTGGGCGAGGATCTTCAGCTGGATATTGGACATTGGGCGTGGACCTTATCGGATCGTCTTCAAAGCATCTCAATCTTTTCTCGATCTCTTAGAGATTTTCTTCAATCAAACCAAATAAAATGGTTAGCTCTTTTTAAGATTTCCATAACTACAGTGTAATTTAATTCGAGCATTAATATTAAGAATATCCATAAAATAGCTATCATAATTTAAATATATCTCTAGTACATTCCGGTGTTTGTTTATATTTAAAATATAACTAGATTAGGACCCTTGCGTACGTCCTGAGTTATGTTTATAAATATTTTAGATTTAGTATATATAATCCAAATTCATACAAATTATGTATTGGTTTTAATTTTAATCTAATTTATAAATATTAAAAATAATAATAATTTCATCATATTATTTTGACACTCGGACAGAATCTTAATGTTATACGAAATTAACAGGCGTAGACAGATTAGTGATAAATAATATTTATACGTACTAAACTACGTGAACTATCGAATTTGGATATAAAATCGCATACAAACGATTAAAATTAAAATAATCGAGGTCGTGTTTTTTAAACATTTATGAAATTTTATACGATTGAATTTAGGTTTATTCTTAAATCTGAATGTACATAATTCATATTCTGTTGTGTTCCATCTCGTTTTGTCCCTTAATTATTCATAGTCCTATCAAGTAGATCAAACACGGAATCCGACCCGTCCACATAGTGGTTATATGATTTTTTGACCTGCCCAAATTGCAATCCACGACTCACCAAATAAAATAATTAATATATACCCCGCTTAAATCTCGGATACCCACTTGAGATAACCGGTAAATATTTAAATAATAAATTTCTTAATAATTTTGGTACAATTAATATTTATTAATAAATTTTTAGTATTAAAAGCATAAATTCCCAATTAAAAAAAATTTTGGACATATATATATATATATTTACATTTTAAAATTTAACTACTAAATTTTTATAAAATAATAGTAATTAATATTTTATTTTTTTTTATATGTGCTCACCAACCCACTTTACAAAATATGATGACCACTTTTCAAATGATCCGTGGTTTGAAAAAAGAAATTTGACCAAATCTGCTTGCTTGGTCTAGCTGGGCGAACCCTTGGTTATGAATCAAATTGAAAAGGCTAGAACTGTCAAGCAAGGTTAAACCTGCAACTTCCAGAGATCCATTCTGCAGTGGGATTATATTAATTACGACCCGTATCAACCGCCGCATTATATTTCATTATTCAATTAGTGATAATTTGAGAATTGAGTTACCTAACACAAATTTTTAATCCTCTATCGTCCAAATTCTTATCCGTTTTTTTATTGAATATCGATTCGGGTAATATTTTTGTTATCCAAAACTTCGAACATGTCTCCCTACCACTTTTTTGTTCTAATATCAAATAGACTGACATTTAACTTATATGATTGATTTATTGTTGAATAACAATTTAAGGTAATCGAAATTTAATCACCATTTTGAAAGTATATTTTTAGTAAAATGAATTACTTAAAAAGCTAAGTATAATTTGGAAAAATAAAATTATATATATGAAAATATATTTAATGTGATTTTTTATTGGACATTTATGTTTTTACAAACATATTAATACAATATAGAAGGTATGCCTTCTGTTGGTTAATATATCGGACATTTATGTTTTACCTTTGTTATTAATAATTTTATTACTAAATTTTATATAATAGTACTTGTAACTATATTATTTTTTATAAGAAATGTCTTATTAATATATGTATAGATTTGTTTATATTTTGAATAATATTTTCTTTATAAAAGTATTGGTATTAAACTTATATGAGCAAGATTCAGATTTTGAAAATAAATTATAGTATTCAATTTATTATTATAGGTTAACAAAATCTTTAATTTTACACATAAATCTTCTTATAAAATATTTTGTTAGAGATTTTCTGATTATATGAAATTATTTATTTAATATTTAAAAAATCTTTTAAAACCAGGACTTGTAGCCCTAGCGGTTTGCTTATAGGTGTCAACGTATCCCACTTTGAGTTGAGCCCAGCATAATGCAAATTAGTTGTTGACAAAAAAAATAAAAAAACTTTTTAATTTTGTTTGGATACATGAATATAAATTAAGATATAGACATTTTTTCCATTAATGGATTTATTTTTTGTTCTCTTTTCCAATGGTATTTCATGTAAATATTTTAAAACTCTAATGTTTTCTTTTAAATAGTGTTTTCCTTTTAATAGTATAGATAATTAATCAGAAATACACAAAATATTTATTAAAATCAATAAACACTTATTTAATTATTAGTTTCAACAAAATTCACTATGCAAAAGTAACAAAAAGCGAATAGATTACATTTTATGATATATTTATTTTGTTCCATATATATCCTTAAAATAAAACAAATATGTGACTTTGCCTTGATCCTTAATTTAACTTGTATTTCCCCACGATGATTTGATACATTTTAATTCACCATCAAAAATTTGGTTTCATTTTTTTACATTTAAAAGTGCGATGGCATTAAGTTCCTTAGATTTTGGTTTCTTGCAAATAGCAGTCCCATTATGTGTCCTGGCACATTCTGGTATCTAAGAAATTTTGGTTTCTTGCAAATACCAGTCCATTATTTTCCTGGCACATATTTTTGGGTACAAAATCGAAGCCCACATGGATCTGAACTAAACATCTGAGGTTTAGTGCCAGTATCCCATAAATGCTTCGTATCCTACAACTTCAGAACACATTTTCCTTCTGTTTCTTTTTCTACAATCACTCCTACAATAATAAAGAAGTTTAAGACGCCCTAAAATATCAGTTTCTATTTAGAATAAAATATATTGTTATTATTTTATTCACCAAAACTGATGTTTGAGGCTAGGCATATTAATAAAATTAGGTAGAGCTTGTGTCATACACGAGGATAAATTTTATACTATTTATATTTTATTATAATTTTATTTATAGTAATATATATACTATAAACTTTCAATATATGGATTTTCATCGTTTGAAAATAAAAAAGTTATTGTGTTTGGTTTATTAGAAAATTAACAATATATTCATTTAGTATTATACATGGAAAATATGTTTATGGTTTTAAATGTAATGTAATTAAATGTTAATTGATGTAAATATTATTTTAATTGTAATTTAAATTAATTTTAGAAATGAGGTTGATGCTTGATTTGCAGTGTTTGCCATATGAGATAAAAGGCTAGTCTAATAAGAAAATAAATAATAATATTAGTGTTTGGAAATGGAATCCCTTTATGGATTTACAAAATAAATTAATTAAAAAAGTGTTGAAACATTATGTGTGGCCAGCATAATAATGTCTATCTTTTTATAAATAGAAGATTAGTTAGAATTTGGGCTATGCACGAGCATATTTATACTCTTCATGTTCCATATTAATCTTATTTCCAGATTTTCATATATTTTAATAAAACATATTAAAAATTGAATTTATAAATGCATCCTTTTGGCGTTAAAATTTCAACTTTAAATAATAGTATTCAAATATTTTTTCTTAAAGTTTAGAATTCTTCATCAATAGCTAATAAAACTTGCATTGAAATAGAAAAATTACAAATTTTTGAAACATTTTTTTTGAAATAGGATTAAAAAGGAACAAAAGGAGTACTATTAATAGTCTTATTTATAGTAATATATATACACATATATATATATATATATGTGTGTGTATGTCATTAATTTATTATAAAAATTTAATACATTTAAAGCTAACCAAACTATTGTGTTTAGTTACCTATTTAATGTTATGTCCGAAACATTTCATGATATTTATTTACAAGAAAATATATATTGAAATTCATTATTAAATGTAATGTAACTAAATGTAAATTGATGTAAATCAGCAAATGTTAGTGTTTGAGATATGGAATAAGGCTAATAAAACTAAGAAACTATTTTTAATGTAAGTGTTTGGCAAATGGAAAATGATTAAATAAAACTATTTAGAATAATTGTATCAAATTCTATTAGCAGAATCTAGAAAACAATAATTCTCAACCTTCTGTACCAATAATTATAAAATTATCAAATACAATCTAAATATACATACACTTGATCAAAATACTAATTCATAATATTCTAACTTTTGTCTTTAATGGATTAATCAATACACAAAAAGAAAACTAAACTTAAGAAAATCTATTT
>CM051372.1:21785991-21831570 GCA_028015245.1 Cardamine occulta
CTAATTAAAACTCTCATGAGCCTGATCTTGCACGTGATTATTGTTGGGTTTTTTTTTTTTTTTTTTTGATTTGGTGTGAGTGTGAAGATATTGAAGAAAAGAGTCTTTTTGTTTTTGTTTTTTTTCATCTGGGGTATTATTAGATGATGTAAAACCAAAAGTTATACAAACATCCAACGAAACTAAAGCCGGCAGGATAACAAACCATCACTGGAAAACTATGCACAAAGGAATGAGAAACTTATAAACTAAGACAAAGGGCAAATGAGATCCTAAACAACAAAGGGTACAAAGACTAAATCTGAAACATGAGAACCAAGTATTTGAGTCTGGAATCAAGCCAAACCACGAAGCCAACCACAACACCTAAAATGGAGGAGCCTTAACCGATAGCAAACCGAAGGGGACGACAATCCCAACCAACGAAAAGCGGTTTCACCTATAGCGGATGAAGACTACCACACTGAGAAGGAGGATTAGATCATATATCCTTTAACCGAATCAATTTTTTCTTTATACCCCTTCTTAATCTTTATACCCTTGATTAAATGAAATTACATCTTGCAAGCATAGAAAACGAAACTTTGTGAGTTCCTCTAAAACTTGGGGTCATTGGTCTTTGGACAATTGCAGATAGTTCGAGCATTTGAAGGAAATTTATCGCTAGATGACATAACCCAAGGAGTTACTGCAGAACGCAACACTATCTACAGTCTAGGCGGGAGCTCGGGTTATAGCTCAACTCAATATACAAACGACTTGAAGAAATTCAAGAAAACTGCTCTTGAAAGCCAGACATTTGGTAGCAGCGGTTTGACCAGCGACAATGGTCACTACGTATCAGGCTCCTCTACCACCGCCGACGACACCGTAGACCAACGTACAATGCATGAAATCAAACCGGATAAGAATACCGATGAGACAAGAGCTTCAAACAGGGGATTCTTGGTTTAAGAGGAAAAATAGAAAACTCTCACTTTTTTCACTTTATTTTCAAAGGCAGCGTTTTCAACTTTATTTCCATGTGTGGCTCTAATTAAAACTCTCGTGAGCCTGATCTTGCACATGATTATTGTTGGGGTTTTTTTTTTTTGATTTGGTATGAATGTGAAGATATTGAAGACTAACCAAAAAGAGAGTCTTTTTGTTTTTGTTTTTTTTTTCATCTGGGGTAATTATTAGATGATGTAAATCCAGTTATACAAACATCCAACGAAACTAAAGCCGGCGGACACACAAATAGATGTCCCCATAAACTAAATCCAGCAGATAACAAACCATCCCGGAAAACTAAGCCCAAAAGAATGAGAAACTTATAAACTAAGACAAAGGGCAAATGAGATCCTAAACAACAAAGGGTACAAAGACTAAATCTGAAACATGAGAACCAAGTATTTGAGTCTGGAATCAAGCCAAACCACAAAGCCAACCACAACACCTAAAATGGAGGAGCCTTAACCAATAGCAAACCGAAGGGGACGACAATCCCATCCAACGAAAAGCGGTTCCACCTATAGCGGATGAAGACTACCACACTGAGAAGAAGTTCCAAGGAATCCAGACCGGCAAGACGGGATCGAAGCCAAAAGATAACTAGATCGCGACAAAACTCCCAGATACGACGAAATCAAAGGAATACGATTGTACAACGTCTCTAAAGTAGAGACAAAGAGATCTCGATCAGATCTATAAAGTAGAGACAAAGAGCGAACCAAATTAACCTGGGCCACACCAAACTAACGAAAGACCGACAAGAGATTGAACGGGAAAGAGAGTAAAGCAAACTCTATTAATGGGTTTACAACTTTACAACTTTCTATTTTTCTTGGGTTTTTCCTTTTATCTTCTAAATAATTTATGTTAAAGTAGCCAATAGCTTTCTTATAAATAGTCCTCTAAAGCTTGTAAAGAGAATCATCTATCTTCGAACTGAATTGTAAACCCATCAGGGAACTTATCCACAAATTCTATTGATCTAGAAATAGGAGTAATAGTTCCTTGATAAAGGTTATGACCTAAAAATCTTATTTTTGTTTGAAATAAATGCATTTTCTTAGCTGATAAAACTAAACCTTGTTTTTTTATTATGTTTAAAAATGTATTTATATGAGCTATATGTTGATCAATTGATTTTGAATAGATTAGAACGTCATCAATATAAACTATTGTGAAATTTGAGTAATTGTTGAAGATATCATTCATAATATGTTGATATTTTGAAGGTGCATTTTAAGTCCAAATGGCATTACATTCCATTCGTAATGTCCAAATGGTACTGTGAATGCTGTCTTATATTCGTCTTTCTCTGCTATCTGGATTTGCCAAAATCCACTTTTCATGTCAAATTTTGAATATATTTTTGCATCATATAATCGTTTCAATAACTACCTTTTGTTGGGTATCCGATATCTAACCCATTGTAATACTTCATTCAGAGGTTTGTAATTTATTACTAATCTTGGAACTCCGTCCTTTTCTGCTTGATTATTAACATAGAAGGCCGAACAATTCCAAGGTGATTTGGAAGGTCTTATTAATTTCTTTTTTTAATAAATCGTTGATTTCTTGTTTACATGTTTCTAATAATTCTTTATTCATTTGAATAGGTCTAGCCTTAGTAGGTATGATTTTTTCATTAAATTCTTTTGATATAGGGAAGTTCAACAACATGTTGTTTTCTTTCCCAAAATGCATTTGGTAGGTCTGAACATACTTGGCTTACAAGTTCTTTTTTCTATTGTTTTAATTTTTTCTATAATATGTGTTGTTTTGAGTCGTTCTTCTATTTTTTATAGGTTATTTCTTCCTGCAGTTGTTGAATATGGTTTTCTTTTCCTTTTATTAGATTTATTGTTTTTTGTATTGTATTTTGCTGTAGGCTTAATACTTCTTTTGTTTTCATAAGTGATAGGAATAAAAATGCTAATTTCGTTCCTACTATTTTTGTTGTGATACCTGTTTCTGTAACTTTAAATGGGTATATTTGAGTAAAAAATGGTGTTCCTAAAATTACTTCTTGAGTTAAATTTTTTACTAAGATGAATTGGTTTTTGAAACAATATCCTTGATTACAGATTTTTGCATTGGATAATTTGTATTGTACCTTTAGACTACTGCCGTTTGCCCCACTAAGGCATTCGGTAGTTTTTTCATAATATTTAGTAGGTATTATTCCTTCTCTAATGCAGTTATAATCTGCTCCTGTATCCATTAATGCGATTATGTTTATTTTGAAATCATGACCTATATGTAGAGTAATGTTTGTATACCATTTTTGATAATTAATTTTATTAATTATTTGAATATATTCAGTATCTTCTTTTTCTTTTTCATTGATTATTAAATTATGATTACTAGAAGATGCTTGAGTATTTTTTGATTCTATTACTAATAATCTGGTGTCTATTTGTAATTGTCTTAATTCTTGTTGGTTAGCTAATATTTGTAGTTCTTTGATTTGAGCTTTTAATTGTTTTATTTCTCCTTGTAATTCTCCCGTAGTTACTTGTTTAAATAAGCTCTGTGTTGGATATTTTTCAAATATTTTATTTAAATTAAAAGGTTGAGGATTAGATAGTTGATTTTCTTGGTTAATTATATCTTTTAGTTTTATTAAGTATTCCTTTTAATATTTGGATCATCAATTTTATCTATTATATCTAACAAGAATTTTTTATCTTCATTTCTAGTTATTGTATTAATTATTTTACAGTTACATAAATTATCTGATAATTCTTGAGATTCTAAAGAAGAATTGCTTGAATTTTCTATTTCATTGATTGAATATTCACTACTGGATTCTTCAGAATTTTCTGATTCTAAAGTTAATAATAACTAGGCAAGTTTTTTCTTGAATATCTGGTTGGTCTTGAAAGATTTCATTTATTTTCTTTTTCATTTTACACTCGGTTGATCTATGACCGGTCTTTTACAATTCCAGCATACAATTTTGTTTTTATCAAATTTCTTTTGGTATGTTTTATTTTTAGAAAATTTTTTATTGTTTCTTTTGTATTTATTTTTTGTATAATATTGATTATTTTGATTTTTATTGAAATTTGAAAAGTTTCGATGTGGTCTATTATTGTTAAAATTTCTTTGCCTATGTTGTATACGTTTTGCTCTTGAGGGTGGATTAAATTGTTGTTTGTAACCATATTGTTCGCAAAACGAACCCATGGTTAATTTAAGTTTAAATTTATCATTTCGTTTTTTATCTTTATGTTCTTGACATATTGATAATCCTTCTTTTTTGATGAATGCAAAGAGTTGTCCATATGTTATAGTATTCCAAGGGATGGGTTGTCTTCCGGAATAATCTTTTAATTTGTTGATTACTCTTTCTGCAAAGAAAGCTGGTAATCCTGAAATGAATCTTTCTTTCCAGAATGGTTGGTTACAATCATTTCTTTGGAATATATTTGTAATAAACATATCTTTGTACCATTTGAAATCTCCTAAAGTAGGACATCTCAAATTTGTTAATACTAGTTTTTTGCTTTCTAATTCTTCGGATGGATTTCCGATAAAATGCATGGTTAAAGTGTGGATTAATACTTCTACTGCATTT
Organism: Cardamine occulta; assembly: GCA_028015245.1. Classification (NCBI taxonomy): domain Eukaryota; kingdom Viridiplantae; phylum Streptophyta; class Magnoliopsida; order Brassicales; family Brassicaceae; genus Cardamine; species Cardamine occulta. The sequence continues at coordinate 21,790,562 of CM051372.1, forward strand.
TGTTTTTTCTTCTTCGTGTATACCTTCTTCATTTTCTATTTGTACGATTTCTACATGATTTATTATTGAATCTTGCATAATCATATCTAATACATTATCCCACCAATACTTAAGTGCTCCGTTAAATCCGGTGGTTATTAGGATACATGCTTGTTTATCAGTATTTCCTCTTGCTTTGTATGATATTGATGCCATTCCCATTTCTTGAAATAGATTCATTATTTCAGTATTCAGAACGCCCATCAATATTCCATGAGTATATACCGTCACCGTGTATACTTTATTGGTGTAATTGTGGTGTTCTTCAAATAACAAATCAGGTGGAGTATGTCTTTTATAATAGGGTTTATTTGATCTGGTTATATTATTTCGGAGTCGATTAATTTCTTGATTTTCTTGTTCTGATAGTATAGATGTTTGAGTAGTTGTATCATCTTTTTCGGCAATAGTGTTTATTCGTTTTTTTTTGTCTATGCTCTCTGGTCGGCCAGCAATTGTTTTTAAACGTTCGGTTACTGGAAATTTAACTTTACTATTTATGGGTTTAAATATTGGTGTTGATTTTGATGAGAAAGGGTGTTGAGTAATAGTTTGTTGATTTGTATCTAATTTACTATCTATACGGTCTACTTGTTTTGAGATAGTATTTAGTATTTGACTTTGAAAATTATTTTGTTTGTAAATTGCTTTAATATCTTGCATATTTATTGGATCTTTATTATCTTTATTTGCTCCAGTTTTAAAAGGGTTGGTATGATTTGTCTATTAGTAGTACTGATTTTTATATCTTTTAAAGGCGGATGTATTGATTTTATTTTTTCACCATTAGTTTGTTCCCATGTTTGGGTAAGCGTTGTACTCGTATTAATTGATTTAAATGGATAATTTATATTATTACTTATTGAATATGATTCGAACCATGTAAAGAATGAGATATTTATTTCTTTTATGATCATAAAATTATACCAATTTTCTCTAATGTTTTCTGTTTCTTTTTTAGAGAAGGTTTTAAAATACCAGTTTCTCTTTTCTTTATTTTCTATTGAATAGAAGTCTTCTTTAATGTATTATTTATCAATTTCATACGTTTTGATTATTACATTGATGTTTCCAAAATCTGTTTGAGTTGGTGATGTTGGATACATATCTTTTTCTGATTTTGTAGTTGGTTGAGCTATTGGTGCGTTAAAGATTATTGGGTTATCTTGTGGAGTATTTTGATTTATACTTTCTGTTTTGAGTCTGTACTGGCTAGACCAGTGGTGCTAGTTTGCCCAGTACGATAGTCAGAAAAAGAAGATCTTGAATAGTATGATCTTATCAATGGTGGTTTGGGTTCTCTAAAGGAATTGAATTGAAGTAGTATTTTTCCATCTTCTCTTTCTATAATTCTTGAAATATCTCTTTGTTCAAAATTCCTAATAGGTTGAGTAATTTCTATTTTCCATTGATCTGGAATGGTTATTTCGTTCCATTTAAGTTGTTTTGGTGTATAGGTTGTGCTTGGTGTATCTTTTGCGTGAACTGCTAATATAGTTGTTTCACCTTTATCATCTTGTAATAAACATCTAGGATTAAAATCTGATGTTGTTTGTTTAAAATAAATTCTATATAATAATGAATATCCATGCCTATTATTTTCAAATTTATTTTCAGGTAAATGAACATTTAGTACTAAGGTGTTAAGTATAGTAGGATCTTGTAGACTGACTTGAAAATTTGGTGCACAGTTAAAATAAACTGCTCCATTATGTAAATTGGATTGGACTACTCCGAGGAGCTAGTCTTCAAATTTTAGTAATGTATTATCTCTTAATAACATTAATATTGGTTGGTCTATTCCTGTTCTTGATAGTGGTTTTATTGCTATTTGGATTAAACCAAAGTGTATATATTTAAATCCTTTTTGTTTATATTTTTCTAGAGCTATTGATGATAATAATTTAATTTCTTCAAACTCGTTCTGTAGAGAAAGAGTTTGTTCATGTTCTTTTATTGCATATGCTGTTTTGAAATCGAAAGTTCCGATTTGATAAATTCGTCTGGATTAATATGTGGTAATTTTTCTTTAGAAAGTTGTTGATCAAAATGAGTTATTTTTGAAATAATTTCTCTTGAATTAATTATAGTATGGGATGCTGATGCAGATTGTCTTGATTTAAAAGTTTCCTAATCGAAGAGGCCATGACTCTTTTTAAACTTAAAAGACTTTACTAGATGGGTACTAACCGATTCTATCTTGACACAACAGAGGCTTGCCAACGGTCTTACTGCCTGTGGACTTGCTGCCTGGAACACCTACTGCAACAGTGGTAGGATAGAGAAGTGAGTAAACGATCTAGAGGGTAATTTAGGTTTAGTATGAGGACACGAAAACTTGTTTTTAGAAAAATTTTTTAAATTATAACTTTGCTGCTTTAGCAATGATTTGTTTAAAATCGTTTTTGGCTCTGATACCATTTTCTTCTTTATTTTTTATTTAAATTTGAACAGAGATTTGCTTATAAACTGAAAATTTTATTAATTTTAGAACTTTGGATACAAAATAAAACTTAATAAAGAAAACTTGAATATTACAACTTTTACACTTGAGGAATATTACGAAGGGTTCTTAGAGAGGGATTGAGTTTCTAGAGAGAGAGTTGTGCGAAAATCGCGTGTCTCTTTTGTTGAATGGAGCTGCATATTTATAACTGCGTGTTGGTCGCTGTTGATGATGCGTGTCGCTTTGTGGTGGTGCCGATGGCTTGAGTAGTGCTTTGCTACGTGTCGTCCATTTGTGGTGCCGACATTTTGGAGTCGTCATTGCTTACGCCACTGGTTGATTACGCCATTGCTTACGCCTTGTGGGTCTCGCTTGGGTTCCATCTGTTCTTTGTTGTGTATCTTTAATTGTCGAGGCGTAGTCAGAGATAGACTCTGTATATTGATTTGTCATAGGGGAATAGTCTTGAAGTTTCCTGTAATATATATAGCCTACTAAAAGATACATAAGTTAAATCCTATTTTTCCATTTTTTTTTTTTTTTTATATATGCTTTTGAGCAAAGCATCAGCTATCAACGGATTTGATTATTCTTTACCGGGCCGTTTGCCTCGGAATAGCCTTTTAACTTTGATACTGAATATCAGGTGTTAAGATAACCTTGTGAACTCTAGAGTTCGAATGGGTCTTGGCTAAATGGGCGGCATAGGTGTAGGTATTATTCTTGCTAACTTCCTCTTCTTCGTCAGAGGAGTCGAGCTGTTTTGCTAGGGTTTGCTAGCGCCTTTTTGATGGCCGCTTTTTTTAGTTTTTGGGATGAGTTTGATGTTATTGAATTGGATGGGCTTTGGGTTCTGGATGGAGAAGGGATTTGGATAGGTTCTTTGGGGGTCAGAGCCAAATTGCTTAATTAGTTGGCTTGGGGTAAGTAAAGGGACAGATTTGGATATGGCTTTGACATCGGCTTCAGCTTGGTTTATCAGCTGGAAAAATTTGGATATGTTGGTGAGAGAACAACGGTCTAGAGTGTATTTATCCCACCACTTGATACGAAATTCCTTGCCTAGGGAGTCAGGCATATCTTCGCGTAATATGGGTAGAGTACAGTGCCACTAACAAATCCATGGAACACCCATGTCAATGTGGAATGACATAATTTGAATAAGTCCTATCTCGAAAATGGCATTTTTGTATTTTTTGGTGAGGGTTTTTGAATAGAAGGGTAAAAGGTTTTTGGATAGTTCAGTAGGGTAAATATCTTCTGTGGGACCAAACCAGTACCACCATTCGTAAAACCATCCTGGGAAGGATTTTGGACACTTAGTGTCAAATGATAGGAACCAAGAATGGTCGAAAGGTCTTAGGTAAAGAGCTTTGAGAAAAGCATTTTGATAGTCTGTATAGGAGTATCCTTGAATATGAAAGCCTGGGGAAGAAAAGGCTTTTGTGGTATGCAGGTTGATGAATCCTAAGTCTTGGTAAGATTTAACATGTAGAATCTTACAGGTTGAATAAGCTATGAGGTTGGGGTTGTTTCTGTCTGGATAATGAGTAATTTCAGCAGAGTGTGAGTCTACTAGAATATACTCGTAAAAGGTCTCTATTTTTATTTGGATTATCTGTGGATAGAGGCTATCTTCGTGAGAAGACAGCCTCATCAGGGAACTTATCCGATTAATCCTCAGCCTCATCCGCCTCATCAGGGAACTGAATTGTAAAGAGAATCACCCATCTCCGATCGAACCGGAGAAGAATACCGATGAGACAAGAGCTTCAAACCGGGGATTCTTGGTTTAAGGGGAAAAATAGAAAAACCCTCGACTTTTTCACTTTATTTTCATAGGCAGTGTTTTCGAATTTATTTCCATGTGTAGCTCTAATTAAAACTCTCATGAGCCTGATCTTGCACGTGATTATTGTTGGGTTTTTTTTTTTTTTTTTGTTTGGTGGGGGGGGGAAGATATTGAAGAAAAGGGTCTTTTTTGTTTTTGTTTTTTTATCTGGGGTATTATTAGATGATGTAAAACCAAAAGTTATACAAACATCCAACGAAACTAAAGCCGGCAGGATAACAAACCATCACTGGAAAACTATGCACAAAGGAATGAGAAACTTATAAACTAAGACAAAGGGCAAATGAGATCCTAAACAACAAAGGGTACAAAGACTAAATCTGAAACATGAGAACCAAGTATTTGAGTCTGGAATCAAGCCAAACCACGAAGCCAACCACAACACCTAAAATGGAGGAGCCTTAACCGATAGCAAACCGAAGGGGACGACAATCCCAACCAACGAAAAGCGGTTTCACCTATAGCGGATGAAGACTACCACACTGAGAAGGAGGATTAGCTCATATATCCTTTAACCGAATCAATTTTTTTCTTTATACCCCTTCTTAAGCTTTATACCCTTGATTAAATGAAATTACATCTTGGCAGCATAGAAAAACGAAACTTTGTGAGTTCCTCTAAAACTTGGGGTCATTGGTCTTTGGACATTTGCATAGCTTATTCAACCTGTAGAATCTTCGTAGAAGACTCTGTTGAATAAGCTGTAGAATCTTACAGGTTGAATAAGCTATACCCTAGAGTAAGGCTCTGATACCCTAGAGGAACGAGGAGAAAGAGTTTTGAAACGGAAGAAGAAGACGAAGACAAAGACTGACTATTTCCTTTTTACCCTAGGGTATCAGATCGGATACAATATTTTACCCTAGGATCCGGATACAAACGGAAGAAGAGTTCTTGACTCGAGATGGAAGATGTGAGAGAGTTTTTTAGAGAGAGAGGGAGGTGTAAGTTGTGATTTGGAAGAGTTGCACGATACTTCTTTATATAGAAGTTTACATGTGCATTTTTAAAATTTATTTAATTTTGAATAATAGCTTTATCTTTTGTAGTGCGTTTGGTGGTAGCCTCGAGATGCTCCATGTCTTCTACATTTCAGAGTGGATTTTGACGGATTTGTCTTTTGCTTTTGTAGTGGATCCCGGATTTGTGGCCGACATCTTCTGTGGTTGATTTCGTGGATTTTGATAGATTTGTCTTTTCCTTTTGTAGTTGAAACCGGGTTGTGGCCTACATCTTCTGTAGTTGATTGCTGGATTTTATAGAGACTTGGTAGTCGTCTGATTTGTCAATCGGCTCCCTTGTTTGGACTTATTTGTTAGATGTAGATGTTTGTACATCTTTTATGCTTTTTAGCAAAGCATCAGCTGTTAACGGATTTGATTATTCTTACCTGCCGCTTGTTTCGAATAGCCTTAACTTATTAGGTGTTAAGATAACCTTTTTTTTTTTTTTTTTTTTTTTAATTATAAAAAAGAAAATATTTTACACCTACTTTTTGGGGGCTTATAAAAATTCCTTCCCTTATTTTTACATTAACTTTACATTTGTACATATTTTAAACCTTAATTTTTTTTTTTTTTTTTTTTTTTACAAGTCGTCTTCGTCTATTTCGGGTTCACTTCCGGATGCTTGGGAGTTTTGAGTTGATATCTTTGGCAGAAATTGCATTGAGATTGATTTGATTTCTTCTTCGGATTTTGCAGCTGCTAACATAGACAACATTTTTGCTTTTTGGGCTAGGAAGAGAGTCATTTCTGGTGTTTGGATTAATTTTTGTGGAGCTGGTGGATTAAGAGTTTTGGAATTTTGAGATCTGATCCATTCAGGGATATTTGAAGGATATAAATTTGAGGGGATTCTGTATTTATCCCACCATTTGACTTTAAATCTTCGTCTGATAATGGGTATTGTATCATCCGAGAATTCAAAAGTCCATGAGAAAACCCAGGGCAAATGGAATTTAGAATGAAAAAGGGCCAAGGCGGGAAATCTTTTTTCATCTTCAGATGGTATGAAACTGGTTTTGAAGATTTGGAAGGATTTATTTATCTGTGGTTTGAAAATGTTTATGACGGAACCAAAGTTGTTCCACCATTGATTAAACCAGATAGGAGATTTGGATAGGTTACATGTGGTGTCGAAAAAGATCAACCACGTGTGTTTGTGTTTGGGGGGATTGAATAAGGAAGGCATTGTACCAAGCTTGACAATAATCCCGTAATTAAATGGGACATTGTAGCAAGAAAGATTTGAACAATCTTCGAAACTTTATATTGTCATTGAGATCATAATCCCAATCTCTTGGGGGAAATGATTTCATGAATTTTAAAAGTTGAATAAGCAGGAGCTGTGTGACTTTCATCCAAAAAATTATGTTTGAAAGTAACTGATCCTGTGATTTCCAAAATTGTTTGATAAAATAAAACGGTTTTTTCAGAATTGTATGGTTTGAAAAACTGGTTTTTCCCGAAAAACTTTTCAATCGTAGAATACGGATCATTTCCAACAAAAAAAGTATTTTTCGATGGTAATCACATTTTGATAAGTTGGTTTTTCAAAATATTCTGAAGGGGGGATTGTTTGAAAATTCCTTTAAAACAATTTGTGAATTGTTTAAAGGTTTTGAAATTTGTTTTGAAGCCTGGTTTTGTGCGGAAATCATTTTTAAATTGGCTTCAGGTTTTTCAGAAATTACAAGAGAAGGGGGTGGTTTTGAAGAACTACCTTTCTCTTGTTTTGAAAAAGCTTTTTTTGTAATTGTAGTGACCGTATTTGTATCAGGATTTCTTCAGGGGTTTGAAGAGTTTTTTCTTCTTTTTCTGGTTTCCTTTTTGTAATTGTAATCCAGGGTTGTGTTTCTGGTTCTGTCTTTGGTTTGGAGGTATTTGGAGTTGGTGTTTTGTCCTGGTTTTGGCCTGAAGCAGGGGTTTTTCCCCTGTCAACCGTCTTCGGGGGCATCGTACCTGTTTTGGAGAAATTCTCGAGTCAGGAAATCTGGAACAGAATTTGTTTCTCCTTTAATATATTCTATCTCAAAATCAAAAATGCTTAGTAAAGCCTGCCATCGAGCGAAAATTTGTTTTGATGCAAGGTTTTTAACATCTTTTTGTAAAATATCTTTTGCACTTTTGCAATCAATTCTTAGTAAAAAATTTTGGTTTAAAAGATCACTTTGAAATTTCTGTATACATAAGACTATACTTAGTATTTCTTTTTTGATGGTTGAATAGTTTTTTTGAGTTTCATTCCAATGAGATGAAGTAAATTGGATTATATTTTCATGATTATTTATTCCTTTTTGTTTTAGAATTCCCCCGTATCCTAGATCAGAGGCGTCTGTTTCAACTATTTTCTCTAATTTTGGATCCGCTATATGCAGGCATGGAATTTCTAAGACTTGTTTTTTAATTTGTTGGACTACTTTGGTATGCTCTTCTGTCCAAGGGTTTGGATTTTTCTTTAGACGATCATGAAGTGGTCTAGCTAATCTGTTGATGTTTGGACAAAAATCTAGTACATAATTAAGGCTTCCTAGGAACCTTTGTAGTTGGGTTTTATCCAAGATTTTATCAGGGAATTTATTTGCAAATTCTAATGATCTTTCTATTGGTTTTATCATTCCTTTTCAAACGTAATGACCAAGGAATCGTGATTCTAGTTTGGAATAAAGACATTTTTGTTTTGGAAAGAACAAGTCCGCTTTTACGTCATGAGATAGTAAAAAGTTTTGAGATGTTTGAAATGCTCGTCAATCGAGTTTGAAAATATAAGTATATCGTCAATATATACTATACAGAATTTTGAATAATCCGAAAGTATATCATTCATTATTCTTTGAAATTCCGAAGGTGCATTTTTTAAACCGAAAGGCATTACGTTCCATTGGTATTGTCCAAAAGGAACTGTAAATGCTGTTTTATAACGATCATATTCAGATATTTGGATTTGCCAAAATCATGATTTTAGATCAAATTTTGAAAATATGTGTGCGGACTGAAGTTTTTGAAGAAGGTCTTTTTTATTTGGAATCGGATATCTAATCCATTTTAATGCTGTATTTAAAGGTTTATAATTTATTATGAGTCTTGGAGTTCCCCTTTCTATTTCAGAGTTTTTATTCACATAGAAAACTGCACAAGACCATGGAGATCGTGACTTTGAAATTAAATTTTTGTTTAAAAGTTCTGAAATTTCTTTTTTGCAATGATTCTCTAGGTCAGAGTTCATTTGTATTGGTCGAGCTTTTGTAGGAATTTCTTTTTCATCAAATTTTTCTTCATAGGGTAGATCAACTATGTGTTGTTTTCTATCCCAAAAGGCTGTTGGTAAGTCGGAGCATAATTGTTCTTCAAAAGCTTTGTTATTTTTTGAAATCTTTTCTTTTGTAATTGAAGTTTCTAGTGTTTCTTTAGTCTTTTCAACAAGAAATTCCGTTTGCAAATTTTCCAAGTGAATTTTTTTGCTATGTATTAGTGTATTTATTGAATTTTCTTGTATTGAGTAGGCTTTTATTAAGTTTAGGCTTCTCTTTTTGGTGTTTCCATAAATTCAAAGAGAAATTTTTTATCTTGTGTTTTGAAGGAGATTGAATCTTCATTGACTTTGTAAGGTGTTATTAAGTTTATAAATGGTGTTCGAGAATGATATTTTGGTATATATCATCTGTGAGAACAAAAACAGTTTTGAAAAGAACATTATCTTTTAATACCGAAGCTTCTATTTTTGATGTTATACTAAGTTTGGAATTATTTGCTGCTGAGAGTTTTTCATTTGTTTTGTGATGAAAGCATCTTGGTACTAAACCTGTTTTTATATTAATTTAAGTCTGCACCCGTGTCAAAGAGTGCAATTGTATCTATTTTATAGTTTCCTGAAAAGGCAAGTGTAATTTTTATTTTATATTTTAGAAGTGATTTCTCTTAGTACAAAGAGGAAGTCGTTTGGCATAGTGTTTAGAGATTGTATTTGTTCTATTATTTCTTCTTCTATATTTTTTGGACAATTGTTCTCATGCTCTTCCTAACTTGAGTCATCATGTTTAGAGGCTAATATTGAATGAAAATACTCGGAATCGGTTTTTTGTTTTTTCTTTTAGATGTTTGAGCTCATTTTTTACATCTTTTTATTTCAATTTGGAGTGATTGGAGGGTTGTTTTAGAACTATTTTTTCTTCCTTGGTTGAGGATAGTTGTGAGGTTATATGAAGAGTTTGTTTTGACAGATCGCTTGGTTTTGTAGGAATTTCTGTTTTTGACTTCCATTTAGGGATGAAATAATTGATTCTAAAAATTTTTGTTTTAGATGGGGGTCTGTTATCTAATTCAAGATTTCTAGTTGGAATTCTTGATCTTTTGTGAGGACTTGAACTTTTTTCTTATCTGAGTCCGAGCTAGATGATGAATCATTAAGTTCATCAACTTGCAAGGCTTCTTCTGTAAGAGTGTTCTGCATCGTAATCACTAGATGATGTAGAGTATTCTAGGAAAAGATTTGATATTTTGTCTGTGATTTCTTCTCCAAGATCGAGTTCTTGGATTTTCTTATTTAGGCGACAGTATTTTGAAGTATGTCCTTTTTTATTACATTTATAGCATGTTAGGTTTTTATAAAAAGGTTTGTTTTTTGATTCTTGTGGTTTAAATGTTTTCCTAGTTTTATTCCAGGAGTTATTTCTTCGAGGTTTTCTCCAGGAATTTTCTTGTGGTTTATAATTTTTAAAGTTTTTTGTAAATTTTGATTTTTTTGAATAGTATTCTGGTTTACAATTCCCTGAACATGACTTTTTATTTGTAGGATCCATTTCAAATTGTCTGCAAAAAGATCCTAACTCTATTTTAGTTCTTTTAAGTTCCCATTTGAGGTGTTTTTGAAGTTTTAAATCTTGGCAGATTTTAAGACCTTCTTGTTGGACAAGACTAACCAATTCACCGTAAGTGAAATCGTCATAATCTATTATTTGGATGCCACTAGATTCTCTAATTTTAGTTCTGACCTTTTCTCCTAAGAGTGTTGGCAGACCAGCAAGAAATTTTTCTTTCCAGAAGGGTTGATTTGAATCTTGCCTAAGTAGGACTCTAGTGAGGAAGGTGTTTTTATACCATTGGAAATCACTTAATTTTTTACATTTAAGATTTGAAAGGAGTTCAGCATTTTTGTCCCTAAGGACAGAAGGATCTCCTATGAAATGAAGGGTTATGGCTAAGACTAGGGTTGATACTGCATTTTGTTGCGTATTTCCAAAATTATCTATTATTGGCATTCCTTCTTCATCCATTTTTATAGCATCAAGAATTTCTCCTCGTTGCTGGTTATTTAGGTAGTTATCCCACCATCCTTTAAGCTGTCCTGAAAAGCCAGCTATAAGGAGTTCTGCTACCGTTTTATCTTCATTGCCTACTTGTGTTCTATAGGCGTTTGCAGCCATGGTCATTTTTTGTAGAAAATTTAAAATGTTATATTCAGATATTCCATCTAGATTCCAGTCATAGACTGAAGAAGAGTTAAATCTAGATTGTTCGATTGGCTGAATTTGTCCTAGATCTGGTGCTGTTATTATTTGATTTTCATGATTGTTTCTCCAATCAAGACGGTTTATTTTATTTTTTGATAATTGTTCTATGGTTTTATCAGAATCTGATTCATGACATAGAGTATTTATTCTAATATTTGAACTTTGTGTTTCAAGATTCTTAGGATTTCTTTGGGCTTTTGAAGTTGGGGTATCAGGGACATCGTAAGCTTGATGCTTACTATTTTCCCCCTATTTCTATATTGCTTAGTTGGCTTTGAAGGGCCTCGGTATGAATTCTATATTCGTATTTTGGCAAGTTTTAACACTATTTTCTGAAATTTGAAACGGTTTGAAAATTGGAAGTTTTAGTTTTTTATTAGTTGGAGTTTCATTTGGGTGATTTGTTTGTTTTAGAATTGTTTTCTCAATCCTATCAAGTTGTTTACTAATTGTGCCAAGATTAGTGTTTGAAAAATTGTTTTGGAGAATGATGTTTTTGACATTCGTCTTATCATCTTCTTGAGGGATTTTAAAAGGAATTGCTTCGATCGGTTTACCCGATAACTCAAGTTTTATTCCTTGTTGAGGGGTGATTTGATTGAATTATTTTTCCATTAGTAATTGTTTCCCATTCACATCCTTTGTTTCTATTGGTAATAGGATTTGCGCTTTTTAAAAAAGGATTATAAATGTTATTTTCTTTTTGTATAATCTTCAAACCAATTAAAAAATAAAATTTGAACTCTATTTTTGTTAAGGTATTCATAATATTTTTCTTGTATATTTTCTCTTGTCTTTGAAAAATTCTTTTGAAAAACCAAATCCTTTTTTGTAAATTATTTTTTGAATAGAATTCTTTTCGCAAAACCTTTTTATTTATCTCAAATTCTTTTTCTAAAACATTTAGTTCATTAGCCATATCAGTGATAGCTGAAAAAGTTGGGCTAGTTGGTTCTGATTTTGTGACAAATTCATTTTGTTCAATATTATTTGACGTATAGACAGGTTTTGGAATCTGTGTTCGAAAATCAACATTTCTTAAGGTTGAATTTGGAACGTCAGAAGTTGAGAATCGTGGTTGGAATCTGGGTTCATGAATCGGGTAATTGCGACCTATTTGGGAGACTCTTCCTAGGTCTATTGTATTCATATTTGAAGAGGACTCATAGATGAGATCATCCTCAATATTTCTCTCATTAGGTCTAATGAAGGAAAGTTTTACTTTCCCGTCATTTGATTGTTCAATATTTTTTAAACGTGTGTTTGGCTCTATTGGTTCTACAGGGTTTTGAGGTTTTGGTTGAGTTACTCCTTCAAGGATCCATTCATCTGGAAGGTTTACATCTTTCCATTGAATTGATCTTGGAATAACAGAGTTTGATTTTGAAAAATCGGTTTGGAGTAATAGTGTTTCACCCTTTTTACTTGATATTTTTACTTTTGAAGAAAAAAGCACTAGTCATGGCTTTATAATGTAGTCTAAAAACCAAGGCAATTGGAATTGATCCTTCGATCATTTCATAGTTATGTGTTTTAACTTGTAAAACCAGTGATTTTAATATATTTTTGTCATTTAAAGAAACGGTGAAGTTTGGATAACAATCAAATGATATTGGACCAGCACAAAGGCTTGACTCTATAGAGCTGAGCAAAGAGTCTTCAAATAACTTGAATCTAGTATCCCTTAAGATAGCTAGGATTGAAGTATTAAGACCTTCTTTTGAAAGTGGTTTTATACCGACTTGGACTAAGCCAATGTGTATGTATTTGAAATTCTTTTTCTATGTCTTTGTAAAGCGCTTTTGTGAAAATAATTCAATTGTTTCCAAAAGGTTTAGTTAATTGTATGTCACGTTCTTCTGTTTTAATTGAAAAATTTGTTTTTAAGAAATTCATCCGTGAGATTTGATAGATTTGATCTCTATTAACTCTTGGGATTTCCCAATTGTCAATTGAGCCTTGAAAATCATCTATGGTTGTTTCTTGACTGTTTATAACCTTTTTTAGATTCTTTTGGAAATCTGTTTCTAGATGAAGATGATTCAGATCTGTCTAGTGAATTTTTGAAATACTGAACTCATCATGAATTTCTAATGGGTCTTTTAAAGATTTAGATTCCTACAATCCAGACTTAATTCTAGGTTTAATTGCCCTACAATTCACGGGACTTACTTTCTAGACACAAGACTGGCAAAAACACTGGAGGATTAATCTTTGTAAAACTCAAAAGGAAGAGATGTTAAGTTTGTAAATCAGAAATTTTCTAAACAATTTGAATCTTTGTTCAACTAGTATGTAAGAGTTTTCTTGAAATATATATATTCTGAATCAATTTCTTGACTCGAAAGATCCCCTCGATACCACAAGAATCAAGGTATTAACTTTTTAGGGTATTAACCATGTTCGAGGGTTGCTTGTATACACAAGGTTCGAGTTGAGACTTTTCAACAATCCGAGGATGATGATCTCTAAATCTTGTTTCGACGAATATATATATTTTAGAAAAGATCTTGTTTATGTTTAGTCGTAATAGAAATCGAATTTCATAAAAAATATATGATTAAGTAAATCATGATATATGCGAGTAGTATAGTAAAACATAAAACGTATGACCATAAAGTCATTAAATATACTTCATGAAAAAGAGTAAATGGATAACTAAACATTTTGATTGAGGTTTAGTTCCATTTTAACACTATCACTAACACCATCCACATGGCTCTGATACCATAGGGAGAGGATCAAATCCGTAATGCTATTCAAGCAAACGGCTTCGGTAAAGAATAATCAAATCCGTTAACAGCTGATGCTTTGCTAAAAAGCATAAAAGATGTACAAACATCTAGATCTAACAAATAAGTCCAAACAAGGGAGCCGATTGACAAATCAGACGCACTACCAAGTCTCCATAAAATCCGCAATCAACTACAGAAGATGTCGGCCACAACCCCGGTTTCAACTACAAAAGGAAAAGACAAATCTATCAAAATCCACCGAAATCAACCACAGAAGATGTCGGCCACAACCCCGGAATCCACTACAAAAGCAAAAGACAAATCCGTCAAAATCCACTACGAAAAGTAGCAGCCATGGAGCCTATCGAGGCCACCACCAAAAGCACTACAAAAGATAACGCTATTATTCAAAATTAAATACATTTTAAAAATGCACATGTAAACTTCTATATAAAGAAGTATCGTGCAACTCTTCCAAATCACAACCACACTCCTCTCTCTCTAAAAAACTCTCTCACATCTTCCATCTCGAGTCAAGAACTCTTCTTCCGCTTTTAATTTGTAAGTTGATCTGTACTGGCCATAAATCTAATAAAGAAATTCCAAATTTTCTCTATCAACACCTCTTGGCATACAACCAACTAATCTTACTTCACTTTGAGAACACGGTTCCCCCAATATATTGTAACGGGGTTGTGAAAAGATTATTTGAGGTATCCACGATCCTCTCCCTATGGTATCAGAGCCATGTGGATGGTGTTAGTGATAGTGTTAAAATGGAACTAAAACCTCAATCAAAATGTTTAGTTATCCATTTACTCTTTTTCATGAAGTATATTTAATGACTTTATGGTCATACGCTTTATGTTTTACTATACTACTCAAGGATATATCATGATTTACTTAATCATATATTTTTATGAAATTTATCTATTTCTATTATCGACTAAACATAAACAAGATCTTTTCTAAAATATATATATTCGTCGAAACAAGATTTAGAGATCATCAATCCTCGGATTGTTGAAAAGTCTCAACTCGAACCTTGTGTATACAAGCAACCCTCGAACATGGTTAATACCCTAAAAAAGTTAATACCTTGATTCTTGTGGTATCGAGGGGATCTTTCGAGTCAAGAAATTGATTGAGAATATATATATCTCAAGAAAACTCTTACCTACTAGTTGAACGAAGATTCAAATTGTTTAGAAAATTTCTGATTTACAAACTTAACATCTCTTCCTTTTGAGTTTTACAAAGATTAATCCTCCCGAGTGTTTTTTGCCAGTCTTGTGTCTAGAAAGTAAGTCCCGTGAATTGTAGGCAATTAAACCTAGAATTAAGTCTGGATTGTAGGAATCTAAATCTTTAAAAGACCCATTAGAAATTCATGATGAGTTCAGATTTCAAAAATTCACTAGACAGATCTGAATCATCTTCATCTAGAAGCAGATTTCCAAAAGAATCTAAAAGGTTATAAACAGTCAAGAAACAACCATAGATGATTTTCAAGGCTCAATTGACAACTGGGAAATCCCAAGAGTTAATAGAGATCAAATCTATCAAATCTCACGGATGAATTTCCTTAAAAACAAATTTTTCAATTAAAACAGAAGAACATGACATACAATTAACTAAACCTTTTGAAACAATTGAATTATTTTCTCAAAACGCTTTTACAAAGACATAGAGAAAAGAATTTCAAATACATACATATTGGCTTAGTCCAAGTCGGTATAAAACCACTTTCAAAAGAAGGTCTTAATACTTCAATCTTAGCTATCTTAAGGGATACTAGATTCAAGTTATTTGAAGACTCTTTGCTCAGCTCTATAGAGTCAAGCCTTTGTGCTGGTCCAATATCATTTGATTGTTATCCAAACTTCACCGCTTCTTTAAATGACAAAAATATTTTAAAATCACTGGTTTTACAGGTTAAAACACATAACTATGAAATGATCGAAGGATCAATTCCAATTGCTTTGGTTTTTAGACTACATTATAAAGCCATGACTAGTGCTTTTTTCTTCAAAAGTAAAAATATCAAGTAAAAAGGGTGAAACACTTTACTCCAAACCGATTTTTTCAAAATCAAACTCTGTTATTCCAAGATCAATTCAATGGAAAGATGTAAACCTTCCAGATGAATGGATCCTTGAAGGAGGAACTCAACCAAAACCTCAAAACCCTGTAGAACCAATAGAGCCAAACACACGCTTAAAAATATTGAACAATCTAATGACGGAAAGTAAAGCTTTCCTTCATTGGGACCTAATGAGAAAAAATAATCGAGGATGATCTCATCTATGATTCCTCCTCAAATATGAATACAATAGACCTAGGAAGAGTCTCCCAAATAGGTCGCAATTACCCGATTCATGAACCCAGATTCCAACCACGATTCTCAACTTCTGACGTTCCAAATTCAACCTTGAGAAATGTTGATTTTCTAACCAGATTCCAAAACCTGTCTATACGCCAAGAAATAGCTCTTGAACAAAATGAATTTGTCACAAAATCAGAACCAACTAGCCCAACTTTTTCAGCTATCACTGATATGGCAAATGAACTAAATGTTTTAGAAAAAGATTTTGAGATAAATAAAAAAGTTTTGAGAGAAGAATTCTATTCAAAAAATAATTTACAAAAAGGATTTGGTTTTTCAAAGAATTTTCAAAGACTAGAGAAAATATTCAAGAAGAATATTATGAATACCTTAACAAAAATAAAGTTCAAATTTTATTTTTTAATTGGTTTGGAAGATTATACAAAAGAAAATAACATTTATAATCCTTTTAAAAAGCTAAATCCTATTACCAATAGAAACAAAGGATGTGAATGGGAAACAATTACTAATGGAAAAATAATCCAATCAAATCACCCTCAACAAGGAATAAAACTTGAGTTATCGGGTAAACCGATCGAAGCAATTCCTTTTAAAATCCCTCAAGAAGATGATAAGAGCTAATGTCAAAAACATCATTCTCCAAAACAATTTTTCAAACACTAATCTTGGCACAATTAGTAAACAACTTGATAGGATTGAGAAAACAATTCTAAAAACAAACAAATCACCCAAATGAAACTCCATCTAATAAAAAACTAAAACTTCCAATTTTCAAACCGTTTCAAATATCTGAAAATAGTGTTAAAACTTACCAAAACACGAACATAGAATTCATCTGCGCCCTTCAAAGCCAACTAAGCAACATAGAAATAGGGAAAATAGTAGCTCAAGCTTACGGTGTCCCTGATACCCCAACTTCTAAAGCCCAAAGAAATCCTAAGAAATCTTGAAACACAAAGTTCAAATATTCGAATAAATACTCTATGTCATGAATCAGATTCTGATAAAACCATTGAACAATTTTCAAACAATAAAATAAACCGTCTTGATTGGAGAAACAATCATGAAAATCAAATAATAACAGCACCAGATCTAGGACAAATCCAGCCAATCGAACAATCTAGATTTAACTCTTCTTCAGTCTACGACTGGAATCTAGATGGAATATCTGAATATAACATTTTAAATTTTCTACAAAAAATGACCATGGCTGCAAACGCCTATAGAACACAAATAGGCAATGAAGATAAAACAGTAGCTGAACTCCTTATAGCTGGCTTTTCAGGACAGCTTAAAGGATGGTGGGATAACTACCTAAATACCCAGCAACGAGAAGAAATTCTTAATGCTATAAAAATGGATGAAGAAGGAATGCCAATTATAGATAATTTTGGAAATACACAACAAAATGCAGTATCAACCCTAGTCTTAGCCATAACTCCTTCATTTCATAGGAGATCCTTCTGTCTTAGGGACAAAAATGCTGAACTCCTTTCAAATCTTAAATAAAAAAAATTTTAATTTAAAATAGTGATTTCCAATGGTATAAAAACACCTTCTCACTAGAGTCCTACTTTTAGGCAAGATTCAAATCAACCCTTCTAAAAAAAAAATTTCTGCTGGTCTACCAACACTCTTAGGAGAAAAGGTCAGAACTAAAAATTAGAGAATCTAGTGGCATCCAAATAATAGATTATGACGATTTCACTTACGGTGAATTGGTTAGTCTTGTCCAACAAGAAGGTCTTAAAATCTGCCAAGATTTAAAACTTCAAAAAACACCTCAAATGGGAACTTAAAAGAACTAAAATAGAGCTAGGATCATTTTTGCAACAATTTGAAATGGATCCTACAAATAAAAAGTCATGTTCAGGGAATTGTAAACCAGAATACTATTCAAAAAATCAAAATTTACAAAAACTTTAAAGATTATAAACCACAAGAAAATTCCTGAGAAAACCTCAAGAAATAACTCCTGAATAAAACTAGGAAAACATTCTAAACCACAAGAATCAAAAAAAACAAACCTTTTTATAAAAACCTAACATGCTATAAATGTAATAAAAAAGGACATACTTCAAAAATACCTGTCTTTAAATAAGAAAATCCAAGGAACTCGATCTTGGAGAAGAAATCACAGACAAAATATCAAATCTCTTCCTAGAATACTCTACATCATCTAGTGATTACGATTCAGAACACTCTTCTGAATTGGCCTTGCAAGTTGATGAACTTAATGATTCATCATCTAGCTCGACTCAGATAGGAAAAAAGGTTCAAGTCCTCACAAAAGATCAAGAATTCCAACTAGAAATCTTGAATCTCCATAACAAACCCCCAACTAAAACAAAAATTTTAGAAACAATTATTTCATCCCTAAATGGAAGCCAAAAACAGAAATCCCTACAAAACCAAACGATCTGTCAAAAACAAACTCTTCATATAACCTCACAACTATCCTCAACCAAGGAAGAAAAAATAGTTCTAAAACAACCCTCCAATCACTCCAAATTGAAATAAAAGATAAAAAATGAGCTCAAACATCTAAAAGAAAAACAAAAACCGATTCCTAGTATTTTCATTCAATATTAGCCTCTAAAACATAAATGACCCAAGTTCGAAGAGCATGAGAACAATTGTCCAGAAAATATAGAAGATGAAATAATAGAACAAATACATTCTCTAAACACTATGCCAAATGATTTCTTTGTACTAAGAGAAATCACTTCTAAAATATAAAATAAAAATTACACTTGCCTTTTCAGAAAACTATAAAATAGATACAATTGCACTCTTTAACACGGTAAAAGCAGACTTGAATTGTATAAAAAACAGGTCTAGTACCAAGATGCTTTCACCACAAAACAAATGAAAAAACTCTCAGCAGCAAACAACTCAAAACTTAGTATAACATCAAAAACAGAAGCTTAGTATTAAAAGATAATATTCTTTTCAAAACTGCTTTTGTTCTCACAGATGATATATACCAAAATATCATTCTCTAACACCATTTATAAACTAAATAACACCATACAAAGTTAATGAAGATTCAATCTCCTTCAAAACACAAGATAAGAAATTGATCTTTGAATTTATGGAAACACCAAAAAAGAGAAGCCTAAACTTAATAAAAGCCTACTCAATACAAGAAAATTCAATAAATACACTAATACATAGCAAAAAATTCCACTTAGAAAATTTGCAAACAGAATTTCTTGTTAAAAAGACAAAAGAAACACTAGAAACTTCAATTACAAAAGAGAAAATTTCAAAACTAACAAAACTTTTCAAGAACAATTATGTTCGACTTACCAACAGCCTTTTGGGATGAAAACAACACATAGTTGATCTGCCTATGAAGAAAAATTTGATGAAAAGAAATTCCTACAAAAGCTCGATTCCAATACAAATGAACTCTGACCTAGAGCGTCATTGCAAAAAAGATATTTCAGAACTTATAAACCAAAATCCAACTTCACAGTCAAGATCCCCATGGTCTTGTGCAGCTTTCTATGTAAATAAAAAACTCCGAAATAGAAAGGGGAACTCCAAGACTTGTAATAAATTATAAACCTTTAAATACAGCATTAAAATGGATTAGATATCCAATTCCAATAAAAAGACCTCCTTCAAAAACTTCAGTCCGCACACATATTTTCAAAATTCGATCTAAAATCAGGATTTTGGCAAATCCAAATATCCTAATATGATCGTTATAAAACAGCATTTACAGTTCCTTTTGGACAATACCAATGGAACGTGATGCCTTTTGGTTTAAAAAATGCACCTTCGGATTTTCAAAAGAATAATGAATGATATACTTGGATTATTCAAAATTCTGTATAGTATATATCGATGATATACTTATATTTTTCAAACCTCGATCGACGAACATTTCAAACATCTAAAAACTTTTTACTATCTCGCGACGAAAAACGGACTTGTTCTTTCCAAAACAAAAATGTCTTTATTCCAAACTAGAATACGATTCCTTGGTCATTACGTTTCAAAAGGAATGATAAAACCAATAGAAAGATCATTAGAATTTGCAAATAAATTCCTGATAAAATCTTGGATAAAACCCAACTACAAAGGTTCCTAGGAAGCCTTAATTATGTACTAGATTTTGTCCAAACATCAACAGATTAGCTAAACCACTTCATGATCGCTTCAAAGAAAAATCCAAACCCTTGGACAGAAGAGCATACCAAAGTAGTCCAGCAAATTAAAAAAAACAAGTCTTAGAAATTCCATGCCTGCATATAGCGGATCCAAAATTAGAAAAAAATAATTGAAACAGACGCCTGATCTAGGATACGGGGAATTCTAAAACAAAAGGAATAAATAATCATGAAAATATAATCCAATTTACTTCATCTCATTGGAATGAAACTCAAAAAACTATTCAACCATCAAAAAAGAAATACTAAGTATAGTCTTATGTATACAGAAATTTCAAAGTGATCTTTTAAACCAAAATTTTTACTAAGAATCGATTGCAAAAGTGCAAAAGATATTTTACAAAAAGATGTTAAAAAACCTTGCATCAAAACAAATTTTCGCTCGATGGCAGGCTTTACTAAGCATTTTTGATTTTGATATAGAATATATTAAAGGAGAAACAAATTCTGTTCCAGATTTCCTGACTCGAGAGTTTCTCCAAAACAGGCTATGATGCCCCAAGACGGTTGACAGGGGAAAACCCCTGCTTCAGGCCAAAACCAGGACAAAACACCAACTACAAATACCTCCAAACCAAAGACAGAACCTTAAACACAACCCTGGATTACAATTACAAAAAAGGAAACCAGAAAAGAAGAAAAAACTCTTCAAACCCTGAAGAAATCCTGATACAAATACGGTCACTACAACAAGCTTGAAAAAAGTTCAAAACAAGAGAAAGGTAGTTCTTCAAGACCACCCTTCTCTTGTGATTTCTAAAAACCTGAAGCCAATTTAAAAATAATTTAATTCAAAACAAATTTCAAAACCTTTAAACAATTCACAAATTGTTTTAAAGGAATTTTCAAACAATCCCCTTCAGAATATTTTGAAAACCAACTTATCAAAATGTGATTACCATCGAAAAGATTTTTTGTTGGAAATGATCCGGATTCCACGATTGAAAAGTTTTTGGGAAAACCAGTTTTTTAAACCATACAATTCTGAAAAACCTTTTGTTTTATCAAACAATTTTGGAAATTACAGGATCGGGCATTTTCAAACATAATTTTTGACGAAAGTCACACGGCCCCCGCTTATTCGACTTTTAAAATTCATGAAATCATTTCCCAAGAGATTGGGATTATGATCTCAATGATAATATAAAGCTTTCCGTAAGACTGTTCAAATCTTTCTTGTTACAATGTCCCATGAATTACGGGATTATTGCCAAGCATGGTACAATGCTTTCCTCATTCAATCCCCAAACACAAACACACGGGTTGATCTTTTTGACACTGCATGTAACCTATCCAAATCTCCCATCCCGTTTAATCAATGGTGGAACAACTTTGGTTCCGTCATAAACATTTTCAAGCCTCAAATAAATAAATCCTTCCAAATCTTCAAATCCAGTTTCATACCATCTGAGGATGAAAAAGATTTCCGCCTTTGGCCCTTTTCATTCAAAATTCCATTTACCCTGGTTTTCTCATGGACTTTTGAATTCTCCGCTGATACGATACCCATTATCGGAAGAAGATTTAAAGTCAAATGGTGGGATAAATACAGAATCTCCTCAAATTTATATCCTTCAAACATCCCCTGAATGGATCCGATCCCAAAATTCCAAAACTCTTAATCCACCAGCTCCACAAAAATTAATCCAAACACCAGAAATGACTCTTCCTAGCCCAAAAGCAAAAATGTTGTCTATGTTAGCAGCTGCAAATCCGAAGAAGAAATCAAATCAATCTCAATGCAATTTCTGCCAACAATTTCAACACAAAACTCCCAAGCATCCGGAAGTGAACCCAAATATTTAAGACGACTTGTCAAAAAAAAAAAAAAAAAAAACAGTTATATTATGTATATATGTAATGTTAATGTAACATTAAGGGGAGGAATGTTTATAATCCCCCACAAATCAGTTGTAATATATTTCATATTTTATACTTAAAAAAAAAAAAAAAAGGTTATCTTAACACCTAATAAGTTAAGGTTATTCAAGCAAACGGCTTCGTAAAGAATAATCAACTGCTAACAGCTGGTGCTTTGTAAAGCATAAAAGATGTACAAACATCTAGATCTAACAAACAAGTCCAAACAAGGGAGCCGATCGACAAATCAGACGCTACCAAGTCTCCAGAAATCCAAGAATCAACTACAGACTATGTCGGCCACAACCCCGTTTCAACTACAAAAGCAAAAGACAAATCCATCAAAATCCACCGAAATCAACCACAGTAGATGTCGGCCACAAAAGTAAAGAAGCATCTCGAGACTACAGACACCGGACTACAAAAAGCGAGAGATTTATTTAAATATTTAAAAACACATGTAAACTTCTATATAAAGAAGTCTCACACCACTCTTGCAAATCACAACTTACACACTCTCTCTCTAAAACTCTCTCACATCTTCCATCTCGAGTCAAGAACTTTCTTCCGCTTTTAATTTGTAAGTTGATCTGCACTTATTATAAATCTAATAAAGAAATTCCATTCCAAATTTTCCTATCAACACTTCTTGGCATACAACCACATAATCTTACTTCACTGAGAACACTTGCCCCCAATACATTGTAACGGGTTGTGAAAAGATTATTTGAGTGTATCCAACGATCCTCTCCCAATGGTTTGTTAGATTTAAGATTTGGTTTGTTAGATTTAGGATTTACTTACTATATAAATGATTTTGATTTGGAATTTTAGATTTATTAGAATTTGGGGTTGAATTATTATGTTAATTAGTATTAAGTTTTGTTATGTTTATTGAAATTATTTGTTTTGTTAATTTATTTATTACTTGAATTTATTTATAATTATTTTCATGCAAAAAATGTTTTTAAATTTTTGTATGAATTATTATTTTTAGAAAATTATGATTATTTTTAACTCTCCAAGTGTTTCCCATCTCAAACTCTCCAATGTATTAGCATATTTATGCATGTTATGATGCTTATCCACCTCTATTCAAAAATATAGGTGACTACATCAATATACAACCTCATACTTGGTAAATTGTATTGAGATCACTATGGAACAATGCAAATTGAAGGCAACGGTGAATACTCATGTAAACTTAAATTCAAGGAACAATCGATAATCGATAGAAATCCTCATCAAGTTCAAGGTATAGTAGAAGACAAAATGGCAAAACAGTGGCTAAGTTGCTTGGAAAATGGGCTGAGAGTATGCAGTATGTGATGGTCAATCAAGGAAAGGTGAATGAATCTCATCTTCTATGGAAACGAAACAAAGCTCCTGAAACCCCGACAGAGTATAACCTAACACGGTTTGGGATCACATTGAATGAGCTAACTCCGGGTTTAAAGGAGAAGTTGCCACCAACAGATGCAAGACTTAGACCGGACCAGAGGTATGTGGAGAAGGGAGAGTTTGAGATGGGAAACGCGAGAAGTTAAGGTTGGAACAGAGACAAAGACAAGCGAGAGAAATGCAAGAGAGAGGTTGGAAACCAAAGTGGTTTAGAAAAGATAAAGGAAGTGAGACTTATAGATACATTGGAGGTTATTGGGAAGCCTGGAGATTCTGGTCGTTGGGATGATTGTCCTGACATCTTTGGTCAAGTTCACTAATCTATTAAGTAAACCAGATTACAATACTCCATAATCTTTATCACTAAATATTTTCATTTATGTTTGTTTGTTGTTGTTGTTGTATAGAACTAGCACAATCATCCCTACTCGTCTAACTCTATAGAATAAGATTTAATTTAGAAGAAGTTTGTAGAAAAACACTTATATTATATTTTATCCTCCCTGTTTCTACCACAAAATTCTAACACTGTTACTTTGGTTGCTTAAAACATATAAACTATATGAAATTGTGCCTTAACATTATTTACATTTTTTCTTTGAATAGATAAGATAGGTTTCCATCTGTTGTGGCATGGAAAACATGAGTCATGCAAAATGAAGTAAGTTCTTGGATTCAACTTATTGTTCAAAACAAGTACCAAATCTGGTGGTCCATTAACAGTTTCTTACATGCATTCATGTTTCGTGATTCCACAATTAACATTCACATGATTGCTCTCTATATAAACATCAATCACCCTTACACTCTTTCTTGTTCCTATGCAAAACCAGAGTAATAAACCCAAAGAAATAAATAAATAATGGAAGCTAGATTAATTTCTTGCACTACTTTTTGAGACGACAAGGTCGTGAAGATTGCAGTTCCGAATCATCAAGCACTTGCCAAATACAAATCCGGAGAAAACGAAACGACTGTTGTTGTTTCCGATGATACTTGCCCGGAGAAAGATGTCCAAGAGATAAAGAAGTGTTGTGAGAAGCCCGGTTACGTTTACGAGGGAAGGCTTAACGAAGAATACACTCAAGGACCCGGTTTGGTCTGAATATTTCGAAAACTTTCGATGTTTTACTCTTTTCTGCAATTGCTTTATGTTCTTATTAGTTACATCTTCGCACTTTGCTGCTATGAATAAATTTATGAGTTCTTAGTTTTTATTACATTATTAAACATTTCTACAACATTGACTTTGACCTTATTAATCACTGGCCTTTGTGTCTGGAGATGATGATTCGGTTGTTTGAGTAGTAATGGAGATAGCTTCTTCTAAAGCTTGAAAGAACGTAGCAATTTTGTAGGTGTAAAGAACCCAACCAACATTGGGATCAACTCCAGATGCATGAATCCATACTCAGGAACAAGTATTCTGCAGAAATATATGAAGTCACAAGTAAATATAATTTGATGTAACCAAAGTTGATTTTGATGAAAGATATAACAATGCACAAGAGACAGACGCCATCTGCTCCATCTATTGAATATCATAACCAACACTACGGGGACTAGTGAGCCGCGCTGGTTGGCTGCACCTCTATCAAATCAATTCAGTGAAACCAAAGGAAAAAAGAGACAAGTTAGTGAGTGAGTGATCCATCTCGATATAGATAAACCGACAGGAATTTGAATAGAAACATATAGTACTTTCGACAACTCCTCTGGCTCCATCTGCCATGGCATCTACAGTGTTACCAAGCATCCTCATATATGCTAATGAACCCATCAAGCCAGCACCAAAACTGTAAGAGAATTTTCAACAATATTTTTTTTAAATTCAATCAGATGATTTGAAGTTCATGAGAGAGGCTTTTGATGAGACAAACCTAAGTGCTATCTCTGGAGTGTATGAGATATAAGCTGAGACTAAACCGACACCGCCTATACCGAGTGTGAGGACCTGTATCTGATTTTGCAGCTGCAGAAAACAGTCAAGGTCAAGAGAGTGGGAACTGAATGCCGCAAAAGTAACAGAGAAGCGGATGAAGGTAAAGAGTAATGCATATACAAGATACCTTTCACGAGTATCACAAACCGTGAAACGATTAACCATATATGATACTAGTCATAACCTGAAAAGATTAGCTAATAAAAGGAGTTACCTTGAGATATTGTTCCCTGTCTTTAGCAGCCAATACTTCTGGGTCACCACGCGGACGCCTCAGTTGCCTAAGCATCACTTCCTGCAGCAGAAAACACAAAATGAAAGAAATAAATCAAGAACCAAATATGGTCTATATTCTTTCAATTCTGATCAACATTTCCAAAGAAACATTATATTTCAATTGGTATGGAACTAATCAATCAATGACGTGAACAAATGATACTTACACTGCCATCAGTTGCAGCCTTAGCTGCTTTATCCCATTTCTCTTGCTCTCGACGTGTTGGTGCCAGCTTCCATTTAGGAGAAACATTAGCTTTACTCTGATCATATTGACCAAAAAAAAGAGTAAACTTCAGAGACATAAACATATAGCAATAATGTGATTTTGTCATATAAGCAAATAACGATAATCTCACCATCTGTTTTTAGCTTCGATTTGGAGGTGTCAAGACGATTTTTAAGATAGGTTTGAAGATGATGCTGCTCTTGTTTAAATCAACATCCATACTGGTTTTTTTTTTTTCACAGATAACAAACAAACAAAGCAACCATTTTTAATCAAAATGCAAGAAATTAAAGTACTGATTTTATCAAAGTGTAAAGAAGAGAACCTGTCAAGATTCATAACTCTGCTAAAGCTCAGAAACCCAGATGACTCCCTTCCTGTTACATCACAAGTTAATAAAACACACAAATTTTAGTCTCTGATTCACATTGTATCAAAGTTGAGACTCCAAATTGAGCAATTTGGGGAAAAGATTGAACCTTTGAAGGAGATGGGCCGAGAGCAGAATCATGGGGGGAATCGAATACCTTCTTCATTTGATCCATAAAATCTCTGTTCCAGATTAAGTCTTTGGAAGTAATGGGATCTTATTTTCTCCTCCCCAGTACTTTCTTAGCTTCGTAGTAGTCGGAGTGACCACTGTACTCCAGGAGCAATGCCGGTGACCATTTCTCAGGTTTCTTACTGGGTAGAATGATTTTGGCTGGTAGTCGAGAATTAGGTGATTGATCCTGAGGAATCGGCGGTGTAGTTGATGTTGTTGAGATATAGCTAAGAATCGCCATGGATGAGTTTCTTGTGGGAGGTTATGACGCTTCAGCTGATGATGACGAAAGAAGAAATGTAGATTTTAATTTTACGAGTTTTCAAAGTTATGCGTTTTAACTTTTAACCTAAAACAAATCATTCAATTGTGATAATTGGAAGAGAGAGATTATTTGCTACACTACCTTAAATTTTGTTACATTTTTGCAAACTCCACTATAATTTGTAAGATTGAAAATCTATTTTAAAAAAAAATATTTGATTATTTAATTTTTATAAATAGTTAAAAATAATTAATTTAAATATAATAAAAATTAAACTTAATTTTAACATTAATTCAAATTTTAAAATATAATAATTTTTTTAGATTTTTTCGAATTTAGTTGAAATTTTAGATGATATTTTAATTAATATTTAATAATTGTTATTATGTTGTTTAGTTATATTTTAAGAATACCAAAACTAAATAGTTTTATGCACGAAAATAAATGTATATTTTTAAAATTAAGATATGTATTTTTAAAAATATTTTCTAGATTTCATTTAGTTAAGATTCAGATAATATTTTTTTTAAATTATATTTAGATAAATTTTAAAAACAATTTAGATAATGAATAATTTTTAAAAATTAATTTTTAATTTTAATATATAATAAAATTCTACATTTTTTAGATTTAGTTAAGATTTTAGATAATGCTATCATAGCTTATATAAAAGATAAATAATCCATGAAAGAATAAATTATAAACTAAAAATTAAATAATAAAAATTATTTTAAAATTAAATGTAATTATTAAAAGAAAATTATATTCTATATTTTTTAGTCAACATAATTATTTTTAATTAATTAAGAATTAAAACTATAGGATCAAAGTAATATTATGAATTTTATAATTTATTTAAATTTTACATCAAATTAGATTTAAAAATTATAATGGCTTTTTATTAGTTTAAAATTATTTATTTAAAAATAGTTTCATGAATATTAAAAAATAAGCTAACAGTTTAAATATGTCAATGTAAACAAATCAATCAATTATATAAGTTTAATCGTTATAAAATAAGTTCGATGGTGAAAAATAAGTCAATGTAAATAAAATATAAGTTTCATAGCTCAATAAATTAGTTTTATTAAAGTCAACATAAATTTAATAAGTATACCAAGAATAAATAAGTCTCACTTAAAAAAATCAATGAACAATGTCAATAGTTCAAATATGTCGACTATGTAAACAAATCAACTATTCATGTATCAGTTCGACCGTTATAAAATAAGTCAACGGAAATAAAAAAATATGTCGATAGTTCAATAAATTAAATTTAATAATTAGTCAACATAAAATTATACAAATCTATTAAGAATAAATAAGCTCCATCGAGAACACACATCGTCAACTTCGTGAAGTAAATTTATCTCCTCCACTTAACCTGATTACGAAGCAAAACAAAGTGTTCCAAAAATTCTGAGATGATCATAAGTTGGTGGCTTACCAAACAGTCTTTCATACGTGTGATATTTCCTATAACCGAGCTTGGTGTCCGACATTAGATAGATGGTAGTCAAAAAATACATTCGCCAAAACTCAATGGGAAGATTCATGAAATCTCAACGCTTATAGCAATATTTAAAATACGCCGTGCTTTTCAGCTTTCCGCTTGTTGAGGTACGCCAACACAAGACTTCTCATGTACAACCTTTTTTGAAGAAAGAAACCTGTCAAACCCAAGAATTCTGAACCATTATCACTTCTAATGCTTTTTACTTGTTTCTCAAACTGTCTTTCAGTCATAGCTATGAATTTTTTTCAATGTCTCCGAGGCTTCACTTTTGTGGAGTCAATAGATATAACCAAACACAACGAGAAAAGTCACAACGATAGTTAAGCAAGTACCGGATCCCGAATGTTGGAGCAGTAAGGTCCCCAAAGATCTGTATGAATTAACTCAAAAATCATCGTAGTCTTATTCAAACTCAAAGGAAAAACTCATCTCAGGTTTGTTTGGCATGAAAGCACACATCACAAGACTTATTCATACTACTACTAGAAAGTGAATTGGAAACATCGAAGTAAAGCCAGCACTTAAAAGACGGACGTCCCATACACTCTATGCCATAACTCAAGTTTTCATCCTCCTTGTTATAACTGCAGCAGCTGTTACCTCCGCATTTCTAAAGTGATATGTTCCTCCTACTTTTACCCGCCCAATCACTGCCCTCGAACTGCGGTCCTGGACCACAAGAAATGTATCAGCCAACTGAACTATGCATCTATTTTCATCCATTAACTGTCCCATTGAAATCAAATCTGACTTCAAATCTTCAACATAATAAACAAACTTCATGACTAAATCACTGCCTAGTCTTATGTAACCTTTGGTTGAGATTTTCTCTCCCATCAGCCATAATAATCAGAACCGTGCTAGGCTCATACGGAGCGGATATCCGCCCATTTGGGATATCCAGATTCAGATTCAGATCCGTCCGATCCGTGATTTCATTATCGTGATCCGATCCAGCAAGAAAAAACGGATATCCGTGATCCGCTTTTTTTTTAAATTTAATATTTTTAATAATTATTTTGATTAAAAATTAACAAATGTCCGGATATCCGGTTTTTTTACGGATTTTGTAAAAATTTTTTTAAAAACGGATAATTTACGGATACGATATCCGGTCCAAAATATTTTCATTATCCTTATCCTTATCCGCACCCTGGATATCCGCTGATATGTAACCCGATACGGATCCGATATCCAGCGGATACGGATATCGACTAACAGGGCTAACCGTGCCCTATCACGACGTTGTTATAGTATCATACCGACCAGTTAAGGGGTGAGAAGCACCAGTATCCATGATCCAAAAAGGAAAAGAAGACATACCGAAACCTTGTCGGTTGTTTTTTCCCCGCGTGATAATCTGCTTGATAGATTTCATTGTCGTCGCCATTAACGCCATCTTCGCCAGGATCGTCAACATAGTTTGTATGTTCGTAATGCCCTTCAACGTTGGGAACATACACCGATGGCAAGTGCTGAGCACCACGCCCTTCCGCCTCCAGCATTGGTGATTCCGGCCCTTCCCCCCAAGAAGTACGCCCCTTGGCTGATCCCCACCATTCCGGATAAGCCTATTATCGCAGAAAGATCTGGTCATAGTGTGTCCAGTTTTCTTACATAGCTGGCACACATGATTTTTGGGCAAATCAAGACGAGGCTTGGTTTGAACCGCAAAAGTGCCCACATCGGGAGTTCTTCACCATCGACCAAGATATCTTCCTCTCTTGACGCATAATATCAATACACTTCTTCGAGAGGCTGAACAGAGATCGAGCCACAAGTGAAGACCGAATGGCACAGAACTGATCATCAAGACCAAAAAGGAATTGATGAACTTTGTCTTCCGGTCAGCTTCCTCGGCCGACCGAGATCACATGTGATAGTGACCACACTTGCAGACTCTTAAAGGTCCATGAGCAAGGTTGTCCCAAATTTTATTGAAGTTTGCCAAAATAGGGCCTCAATCGCTAAACCTCTCTGCCATAATAAGCCAATTCTGATCAGAAGGTTGCAAACGCCGATCCACTAATCAACGGTAGTTTATGTTTCAAGTAATCCCACAACTCCCAAGCAACATCCCGATGAGAGAGTCGAACGAAGATTTGGTTCAATCGCCTTTAAAACAAACTTGAATTTTTTTTGATTGAAATTGACGAGGCGGTTGACGCAATCGCTACGCCGACTTCGATCGAGGTGAGAAGGACGCATCTCACCATATGATCTGACATCGGTGGACAACCCTGCGAGGTGATCTCATCCTCTGAAAGGAAATAACTACGATGAATGGGTGTAGAATTCACACAACATTAACATCCCAAATTTTTTGATTCCTCGATGGCATTAATCAAACGCCCACCTATGATTCCGCTGATCTCGAGGATCGGAAAACGATTCAAACACTCGTGTTCCACTCTCGCCACATACCAATCTGAGTATGAACCGTTAACCTTAACCTAACCGGTCACTATTATTTCATATGCGGTGTGCTCGGTCACTTAATCTGGTCGGCTTGACGCTCCTAGTCCTGCTCGCTTCTATGCGAAGACTCCTCCTACTACTCAACCAAACAACTCTTCTTCTTCTAATTCTAATCCTAATCCTAAACCCAATCCTAGTCCTATGTCTTTAGAGGATCCTCTTGTGGTTCTTCCAGTAGATGGTGCAACGATCGCAACACTTCCTTACAATGCGCCTCAAGCTCGTGTGTGGAGCGGCTTAACCATGCTCTCCTTCTTTCTTCTACAACCCCTAGTTTTTTTGAGGATTTTGTTAGTATTCTGTTTTTTTCTTTTAGAATACTTTGAGATTTATAAGTTGGATTTTTTTATTGCCTTATACGTTAATGCTTACGAGTGTTTAATTTTGTTCTTGCTTCACGGATTTCTTTTAGTAAAAGCAAACATATGATTTTCTATAATCTTTTTCAACACATCTTTATTATGCTTTGGTGCAGGATTACAAATATTTCAATTAGACAAGGAAACAAATATAAAATTAGAAATTATTTAAAAATTTTAAACAATTACAAAACATTCAAAAGCTTGAGATTTACAACACCATCCTTATGATGTTAGATCACAAAGGTTCAACCATGATCAAAACATAAGCTTTCACTCACAAAGACTCAAGAACACTAAGGCTAAACTTTATGTCTTTCTTTATGCAATGGAAGATTATGTAAGACCACAAGAAACTCTATATATATCTCTCACTCGCCTCATAATGCTACTAAAATGATAATAGAGAATCACATAAGAGAATAGAAAGAGAGAGTTTTCCTTAAGGTTTTCTTTGTTTATTTATCTGTGGGATTTATGTTGATATCTCTCCTTGCCAAGCACACCTATTTATACCCACATGTGCCCTTAAGCATCTTCCATGACATTTCCATTCACATTGTCATTTTCTTCAAGTTTGAATTTATCTCCTAAGATTGTTGACATTAAGAGAAGTGCTTACACTTACTTTCGTGAGTAAGTCACACTTTGTAACTCCAACAACCTCCATGGTTGTCGGACATTTGAATATTGCATCTTCTTCAATTCACACTTTGTGTTCTTCATCACTAATACTAATAAACTCCACCAACCACAAGGTTGTTTTCACTTGGTATTCTTTAATCAATGAGATGCACATTCCAACATTCCCTTGCATCCATTGATTAAATCGCTTAACATCATAGATGGGTCTTGATCACAATCGCTATGCGCCTTTGGTCTTCCCAAACCTAACTAAGCTTCCTTAGTGTCGCCGGACCAGCCTTTAGTCTTCAACAGCCTTAGTCTTCAACCGCTTCTAAGCTTGTCCAGCCCATTCATTGTCTCGGCTTGGTTAGTATAAATGTTAATCTGACTAAGCACTTTGTTACAAACACAACTCCCCCAACTTAATGTCTCGCCGATGTTGTAACTAGTTACTTAGTCTCTTAGTTACTTGCCCTTTGCACCTTCTAACTGTACCAAGCATCGCTACTAGTCACTTTGGCTTCTTCTCAACTTAATGATTTTATTGCCTCGTGAACTTCTCTTTAATCGTTATTTGGTTCACACATTTCCTTCGTGTATAAGACCACTTCACTTAAGCATACGGAACGCACATTCCAACACTCCTGTGCATCCATAGTTGAGAGAAACTCATATCCGGATTATCCTTTCATTACTCGCTTATTGTAGTTTAACTCCTTGGTAGCTAATCAATGATCTAAACTTCACCTCCCTCGGCCTTAAATGAAATCCGCTTTTATCAAGGGTTGTGCGATCACAGGATGTGCAACTCCTAAGGGGTGAATGAGCTCCATCGGGAGAACTCCTCATAGTCTTCCTCCCAGGTTTTTCCATGTGAGTCTAGACTTGCCCATCACTTAATCCTCGATCCACACATCCAAGTCCCCCTTAACACTTACTTCTGTCCTTAGCTTCCCCACTTAGTCTCCCACGCCAGTACACCATAACCATGGTCCTCCTTCGGGTCTCTAACCGGTTCAGCCACCAACACCTAATATTTGTGGTCTAGGTGTTGGTCCTCTAACACCTAATGTCCGTGATCTAGCGCTTCATTTCCCAAGCCTAATATTCACCGCCCAGGCATGGTTCATCTCTCATCGGCAAGACTTTCGCCGGCACTAGGAGAATTTAACATCGTCTTCTCCTTTCTAGAACCACTTGTTCTATCTAGACCATAATACGGTCTACACTTTCCGGCTAGCCATTTGCACAACCGCTAATGGGTGATGATGGGCTGATTCTCAATACTCCCTCAAGTTTGGAATGGTGAGTATGAAAACCATCCAAACTTGAAAGTTCATCTTAGCCCTACCCCCTTGTGCTTACAAAGCCTTCTTTGGTGCTTCCATTCACACCATCCTCTCTGAAACCTTCCCGCAACTCTTGGGGAAATACTTCCAAAAAACTTTGAGATATGAACTAGAGACTTAAAGTCGAGGATGGGCTTGTTAAGCTTCCCAAACACCTTCAAACTGAACATTCATCAATGATAAGCCATCGCCGGTCTTGTTGGAGCTTTCACTCACCCGTGTCGCCACACAACCGGTTGATCTCAACTTAACCTTCGATCCACCCTGGACGCTTCACCCTCCATGGTCATCTTTGTGGTCGCCATCTTTCACCTGGTCGCCACACTAACAGTGCTTCAACGGCCTTCTTTAACATCTCGAGTATCAAGTAACAAGAATAGGAGAACTGATCTTGGGCGGCATCTGAGAAAAGTCTCTTCTAGAGGTGTTCCACCTCTTAACTTCTCTTCAGCAAGAATGACTCAAGTATCAGGTAACAAGAATAGGAGAGCCATCTTACTACAAAACGAATGTGGTCCCTCAACAAACTTGCAAACAGAGCCGCCCAATCCTACTCAACACTTGGTTGTGAAACTCTACGCACTCATAATCACAAGCTGGCACGAACCTCCATCATTTCAAAGGAATTATCTTGGAGCCCTCTTCTAAACACCACCACAGAATTTGAGCTCTGAGCCTCTAAAGAACGGATCTTCATCTCGGGTTGCTCAAGGATCAGCACACAGTTACCTCCTCTCGAGATTATGAAGTATTGAGTGCCAATCCCGTGAGAATGAACACCGATAGAAGTATAGTCCTCTCCGATCCCATACTCGGAGAATCTTGACACCATCAAGAATGCCTTCTACTTGGACCATTTTCCGGATTTAGCATAGCTGTCTTTGATGCAGAGGGTTGTAAAAAATAGTAAACCAACCCAGAAAAAATATGAAACTTTGTGGAAACATCAACAACAGCCATACAAAGCACCAGGAAAAAACGGATCAACGTTTGGGTTCACGGTTTGAAAGTTAGTGACCAATTCCCCAGACGCTGTCGGAATTATACAACACCCGAATTTTGAAGTCTTCACTTGGAGTTTGCTTGATCACCATTTAAGGTTGTCTCCAGCTTCCTCCTTCTTAGAATCATCACGCCAAAACCATCTTCTCCTACCTTGATGCTTCATCTCCTTCACACGCCAAGAAAATCATTTTGGTACTCATGGATGAATCACTAAACCCTCTGGATCTTGATTCCAGCAAAGAGGATTCACCCTTGGAAGAACTTGATTTCAATCCCTTAAACACAAGAACAAATTGTGTGTGGATCTAGACTCCAACACACAAAAAATCAAAGGAATGAATTTATGTGTAGATTTAGGTTCCCACACACAAATCAAACAAAGAAAACTTGTGCGAGCAACAAGCAAAACCCACAAAACTCTCTCACACTAAGAAGAGATCCTCGAGGTGCTCTTATAGCAAAACCCCAAATCTAAACACTCCAATCTAACTCCCCAGGCAATTAGCCCAAGGGAAGCTCACAAAATCTTCACAAGTTTGTCACCAAGATCTCTCGCTCTGGATACCATGTTGAATTTACAACACCATCCTTATGATGTTAGGATCACAAGTGTTCAACCATGATCAAAACATAAGCTTTCACTCACAAAGACTCAAGAACACGAAGGCAAACTTCTATGTCTTTTCTTTATGCAATGGAAGATTATGCAAGACCACAAGAACTCTACATATATCTCTCTCACTCGCCATAATGCTACTAAAATGATAGTAGAGAATCACATAAGAGAATAGAAAAGAGAGAGTTTTCCTTAAGGTTTTCTTTGTTTATTTATCTTTGGGATTTATGTTGATATCTCTCCCTGCCAAGCACACCTATTTATACCCACATGTGCCCCTTAAGCATCTTCCATGACATTTCCATTCACATTGTCATTTTCTTCAAGTTTGAATTTATCTCCTAAGATTGTTGACATTAAGAGAAGTGTTTACACTTACTTTGTGAGTAAGTCACACTTTGCAACTCCAACAACCTCCATGG
The DNA here is from genome assembly GCA_028015245.1 of Cardamine occulta. NCBI lineage: Eukaryota > Viridiplantae > Streptophyta > Magnoliopsida > Brassicales > Brassicaceae > Cardamine > Cardamine occulta. The sequence continues at coordinate 21,825,562 of CM051372.1, forward strand.
TTGTTGTACATTTGAATATTGCATCTTCTTCAATTCACACTCTTGTGTTCATCATCACTAATACTCAATAAACTCCACCAAGCACAAGGTTGCTTCACTTGGTCTTTTAATCAATGAGATGCACATTCCAACAATGTGTGCAATCATAATGTTGTCTCGTCTCAATTTTAGTTTATACACTACTTTTCGCTTTCTAAAATTTGAAGTTGACACTTATTCTTTCTAACTTTGAAAGTTTCTAGAACTAGGGTGGGCAAATATCCCGATCCGAGATCCGATCCGGGATCCGCCCGATCCGATCCAAAAACCAGATATCCGAGGTGTCCCGATCCGAATCCGGATATTTTATTTTGAAAATCGATATCCAGATCCGATCCCGGATCCGCTTTTATGTATAGTTTTTATTTAAAATATATGTATAATATTTATATATATACTATATAATAGATTGAAATTGATGTAAAATATCACAAAAATAAATTTTATTTGAAATTTTAGTGTATTTTTTTTAAAATCTTACATAGTAAATATGTTAAAAATGTTTATAAAATTAATTTTAATTATTTTATATGATATTTTTTTATTTTTTAAATATATTTTTAATAAATTTATATTATTATTTTAAGATTTTAAGCTTATTTTTTCGCGTGATCCTGATATCCATGTGATATCGACTTGATCCTGATCCGATAATTGGGATTCCTGATAACTCTAAAAATCCTGGATATCCGATCCGTCCACTCCTATCTACAACTCCACTTTAATATCAGTGGAAACGATATGCTTACGACCCATGGGGTCGTGAATAGAGCCAATGCCACCAACAAAACTTTCTTTATAAACGATAAATCCGGTGGTCCACAATGATAATACAATATCGGGATCGATCTATCTTCTTATTGTCATCATCAATAGAAGAATGCATCTTCTTGCGTATAAGTTACGATTCTATATAATCTGAATGTTTTTCGTAAATAATGAATAACTTTATTTTCACGATTGTGACAAGAACTAAAGCAGCCTCAGTAAAAATTGAACCGAGAATCAAGTATGGAAGATAACTTTACTTTTGGCTCGTTTGCTCAGCGATTTACGCTTGTTAACGTCTAGACATCTTTTCCTCAACCGAATCGTCTTTGGTGTAACCTGACCACATTAACCCAATAACAATAGATGCATAAGAAGCTGGAAACAAAAATGTTCGTCATAGATCATATGATTTAACAATGTACCTCGATAAGTTCATCTGAGGCAACATATCCTATAGCTTCCTCAAGTGTCATCTGAATCGAAAACAATTCAAAAGTAGAACCACAATGGTTAAGAAAATTTTAGTGATTAAGAAAGCAGCTTCTCGTTTTTTATATGTTGTGAAAAGAGAAAAGGGTACATACAAGGCGAGGTGGAGATAGCATCACATTTGAAAGAATTCCACGAGCTTCCAAACCCATCAGTGCATGAGATGTGATAGTGCCAAATCCTATGGAAACCTGTTCCATCAAAAGATAAATAAGTTACAGTTAAAACTTAAAGAGTCCACAAAAATTTTATGAAGGAAATAAATAATGAAAAGGAACTTTTCATCAGCCATAAGAGCAACAAAGCCATAGACGTACCAATACTCCTTTCCTAACATTGCCAAGCGGACCTCGGTGCTTTTCATAAGCTACAAGAACAGGATACATGAACAATTATCAATTGAAGAAGAAATTAATAAAACTTTTGACATCTTAGATGATTCTAGCAATTAGATATTCTCGTGGAAAAAGCAGCTATATGTTTGCATCTATGATGGACCATCCTGACAAGAAAATTAATGATATCTGAAGCTGAAACAGTTTAGCAGATATATGCAAGCAGATCATTGCTCTAGAAGATGACCCAGTTGAATTGATGCTTAGGAAGGAAGAATACACTCAGAAAAGAGAGGGAAAAGGACAATTCCACGGGTAGTCGCTAAAACACACATCTGTACCCAACTAAACCTCTGCAGAACACAAGTATACTTTGGTTATATTTCTTCAAGGGAATGACTGAGTGCGAGTACAAAATTTTATGAAAGTAGTTAAAGTTAGTATGCTAACCTTGAAGGACAAGTCATGACAGTCTGTCCTACCATCATTTCCAGGACAGGACCCATGTCAATAACTCTCGGCCCGCCTGTGGGAGAGAGCTTCCATCACTAACCCTGAATAGTCACCCTTCAATTGGTTCAAGCTTTTTTTCCTCTTCAGTTTTATACCTGAATCAAATAGTAGAAAGGCTCAGAAGTCAGAAAAGGAAAATGACAAAGTTTTAAGAAATAAAGATATTAATAAAGTGTTTTTCTAGGCCAAGAGGTAAACCCGTAGTCGATTAAACATAGACCAACTAATGTATTAGTGTAGACTGTACATAAATCAGGTCGGTTAATGAAACCAACTGCCAAGACCCTTTTTTCAAGAGATTTAGCCCTAGTTTAGATGAAGGGCAACATGACAGCAACAAGTTAACCCTCCCACGCTACCAAAGTATAATAACCTCTACAACTAACTCTGACTATACAACTAATACAGTATGTAATGCAACTTCCGTAAACAAACAAACAGGTGAATTAAGATGAAAAATGTAGCAACACAAAGGTAAATCCGAGGTTGCAAAAGTTTAAAGCATGAGTACAAATGACTAGAGCTATGTCTTGTCACTATAATTAAACGTACATGGGTGCCATCCCGACCAGCCAGAGGAGAGTCATTGACACCAAACGTCATAGAAATTGGTGGATCCAGCTCAACAGTAGGGTAGGGAGTGCAGTAGTTGTGAGCTGAAAGACAAAAAAAAAATGAGGTATTTATTCAAGCTTTAAATTTCCAAATAGAGATCAACGGAATTTGAGAAGTTAAGTTAAATTCAGAAATCACTTATATATTTTCTAAGAATTAAATACGGAAGTGGTCCATTTGGATATTACCTCTGCACACTAGCCACCGTGTGACCTATTGATGGAGCTGTCAAACCAGCCATACAGAGTATATCACCAGCCCCAATGCATACTATGGTTGTACCTTTTTTTCATTAGCTTCACAACCTATGAGAAAGATGTTTGTATCTGCTCAGATGAAAAATCACAGTTTCACAAACACAGCTGACCAAGTACAAAACAATATGCAGACGAACCTTTGCTTCTTCTATTTTCTCAGAGCCGGAATCAGTTTTGCGTAGTCCATTGACTCTTTCACCAACACGGACAACTCCAGAAGATACTCTTCCAGTTAATATAGAAGTCCTTCTCCATCATTGAAACCTGATCAGTAAGAAGTGATAACGCTAGTAAAATTTCATTGCCAAGGGATTAAGCAGTTCAGACTTTTAATACAGCAAACAACAAAACCCTAAGAAATTGTATTCAAAGCCATGAAATTGAAGCATTAATCAGATAATTTTACACATTTACTAATCCTTATAATTTGAAATTTGGGAAAGAAGCTACTTGAGAGAGCTTACAGATAATTTTTATTTATTTTTTTCATATCGTTAGATGGGGCCATTGGTCGTTTTCTATTTAATTAATCCAACCAAAAGAGCAAGAGATGAATGAATGAGAGTTATGAGACCAAATGCTTAAATAACGAGTTTTGTTTGTGCCAGCCAAACACAAATCCCATAAGTCTTTCATCAGAAAAATAACACAAATCTAAAAGAAGAGTCGAAAAACTAAAGTTTGAAATTGGATTATTATTTCAAAGAACCGACTTGGACCCGCTCAGAATCACTCAACACTCCTCCTATTAGCTCTCTGTAGCCTCGACTTCACCGCAACGTCTCATGATTTCTCAGACGACGAGTTTCCAAACAACACTCTCACTGCTCTCTCTTCCTTATTATTAGTAGTAGTAGTAATAGCCAATCTCCCCATCATCAAACAACCACTCTTCTTGTTAAACGGAGGAGATGATCTCATCAGTCTTACTTTCTTCTTCGTGACACAACAATACCCACAACCTGCGTCTGCCTTTCGTTGCTGCCGGTGGTTTTGCAGCTTTACTCTCGCCGTTTTCTTCCTCCCTTGCTGGTGGAACCTTGCAGCTGGAGCTTTTTGGCTGGTTGTTTACCTTTAGGCTTCGCCACTTCCGCCACGATTTTATCTTTTAGAGAATCAAGAAAAGGTTTGCTAGATCCCATATAAGAAAAACAGAGACGCAAATGATACAGAGCTGGAGTGTGAGAGACAAACTAACCCTTTGTCCATTGCTGAATTGGAAGATTCTGGTTCAATGGCTTTTGTGATCTTCTTTGTTATCCGACCTTTCTTGCTTCAGCCTTTGCCTCTTTTCTTTTTCAGCTTCATCAAGTTTCTGTAGAAAAAAACGATGTATCTATGTTGACAAATTTACCAAATTTCTTGTGAAGCTGCCAGGAGAATTCTTACATCAAGTTCTCTTGTCAAGAGCCTCAAGGTCTCTATGCCAAAGTGATCTCGTGTGCTTTTTTTCCAACTCTGCAACTGCCTCATTCATTTTATCTCTCTGCAAGCAACTCCCGATTTCTCGGAACTGATAAATGTAAAATTGTATATTTCAACAAGTAGTCATATTCTGAACCAGGTACAAACGCAGTAGAGCTTGGTTCAGGAGCCATTGAACTTTCTTCAGCTGCATCGCCGATTGCTCCAGCAACTGCTTTCTTCCGAGTGGTGTGAACCGCTTCTCTCAACTCCTGAACAAGTTCAGCTTTGTTCCTCTCATGATCACTATGGATTTCTCCACTGAGAAATTCTTGAATAAACCTCACTTTGTTATCTAGTTTCAGCAGCTCAAGTTTCCAGATTTTGCAGCCTAATTTTCTGTATAAATCAGACAGTTAGATCACTGCTTTATAATAACTAAAACTGAAAGATTGAATCATAGTTTAATGATTTTCTAACCTTCCTGAGCTCATAGTATTCAAGCCTGAGTTTGAAGAACTCTTCAAGAACTGCAACATGGGATGGAAATTTTTTAATATATCTTAAAAGAGAAGAGAAGAAAACACAGACTGAAATATTTGAATAATTTTCTTACTTTCTTGTGGTGTAGTATATTTCTTGAGCACAATCTTCCTTGTCAAAGAGATATTGATTTGTAGAGACTGTTGTGGTGAGTGAAATGTTTTCAGAAAGCCCTTCCGAAAGCCACCGCCATGTTTTCTTCACTCAATATAAGATCAAATTCTACAGACGCATATATCGTGAATGCAAATTGTGATCCTGCAGAAAGAATAATAATGGTCATATAAAAAAAAATCACTGTACCTTGTGATTAAAGCAGGCATTTTAATTTTTACCTGGAGTAAGGGTAATGAAGTCACGAAATAAATATAATCATTAATCCACTTTCTGATTGGTAGCTCCGTGATACGAATACATGTGTCACCAACCTCCTCATATAGACCAGTGACTGTATAAGCACAGCCAACTTCTTTGACGCAGTTTTCAATTGTTCCCTTTTAAAACCTCTGTACCAAGGATCCATAGGCACCACTGTTAATAATTCACCATTGAGTAGACGTCTAATATTTGAAATAATCTCTTTGGTTATATTTTGCATGCAAGTACAACCTAGTCCTCCTATTGGTTTGACAGCTATTGACAAGAACAGTTGGAATTATGGCATGTACCTGAAAAGCATTAACATATTATTAGTTAGCTATCTTCTTAGTAGGTAAATAAATATATAAAAAAATGCATAAGATAGAAAAGAATTACCAAGTTGGCTCTATTGTTTGCCCATCTTCATCATTCAAGTAATTAAGGAGGACATCGTCATCTCGGGGGAACAAGACCTGGTTATTGGTGAGAGCCTAGTGTAGAAGGTATTTTGCACTGGCTGCACCATTTAACGCTATGACCACAATCATGATGAGTACGAGCATACAGATAAACGACAAACAGCTACCTCTATATATAAGTCCATATTTTACCGACAATCGTAATATTAAATTGACCTTCTGCACAAGCAGGTTGATATTGTTGCTGCCAACGTAATCCTGAGC
>CM051372.1:21840363-21900690 GCA_028015245.1 Cardamine occulta
TGTTTAAATAAGTTTTGATGCTTAACTCGGTAGGCTCATAAAACCCATTCAATGCATTTATGGAGAAAGTCTATGGATATTCTTAGATTTTGAGATCTAATCATACTCTAATACAAGTAGTGGATAGGATTGATAGACGCCATGTGAGGATGCGGAGTTCTCAAGCCGAAGTCACCAAGAGTTCTCGAATTCCACACCAAAGAACTAATGAGGATTTTAATCGAATCACTCGAATAAAGGAAGCAACCACAAAGGTTAAAAAGATATTTGATAAAAAGATGACATAGTTATTGGGATGTGGAAATGAGAGAGACATATAAAGAGAAGAGGGGAGGCGAGCAAGTGTGTTTCCAGACAGCCCTCTTAAAACACACACTCCAAACCTAACAAATATAATTAAAGACAGAGCTTGAACAAAACATAAACTATTCAAATTCAAAAGAAAGGCTTTGAAGAGAAGAGAAAGAAAAGAAATGGGCCAGGCCAAAACCATGGAAGATAAGGGTAAAAATGATGAAACCGAAAGGGGACTGAAATTATAAAAAACCTTCCCGAAACCCAATGGGACAAACCCGAGAGTAAGGAAAAGAAAGCACTAAGGCCAGCACTTCACTTAACATCCGCCCTTCAAGTATGTATCAAACCAGAATAGTTTTCACACATCTAAGTCCTTGAAAAACGCCTTGAGAATGCATCTCTCGTGAAAGTAGTACGAAAGGAATCTCCTTGGTGAGTTTCTTAATCTGTGAGCGAGTAACGGGTCCAATGTACTCCTCCTAGCATCCTTAGCTCCTTTATCTGCTTCTTCTTTTCCCCAAGTGCGTATCCTCAAGCTCCATCTGTGCTCCTTGTTCCATGTCCGTAGAGCTAGCCGAGATCATATCATGCCCCCTCTTGAAAAGGATTTGTCCTCAAACCCGGACAATCTACAACAAAAAGAAACAAGTTAATATCATCATAAACAATAATCTTAAACATCATACCTTGGTATCCAAAAAGGATAGAACATGTAGCCGTAATTCCTGGAACAGCCCTTCATTTGGTTCGTCCATAGAAACAACTCAAGCTTCTTCGCCAATTTCCTTTAGTTGAGTTTCTATTTTCGACTCAAACGGCTGTTCCCTTGAAAGCTCCATGGTTTCTCTCCAAATCTGTTTTTAAGATAAAAATCTCCCAAAGTTTGTTAGCGACAAGAAAATCAAAATTGGACCAGTTTGAACATATCCTCCGGAGATGGTAGGATATTCTTGGAGTTTTCCTGGGTAAAGCTCCACACTTCCGTGTCTTGATAGCTTGGGAGGTGTTCAAACTTCTCTCCAAGACAACTCCTAATTCCAGTCCTCACAAAGAAGTCTGGTGGCTCCTTTTAGGACCTGCAATGTTTTCTAACACCTTTGGCAAAGAACAAGCGTATTATCACAGTATCATAGAGTCACCATATACAAGGACAAGTTTCATTTCGGACCCCAGAACTTTTCTTATCATGTTCCTCTTCTATTTGCGCCCTAAAGCCAAGAGTTTGGTTCAATATTCTTTGAATACACCTAACTTTTTTAATAGTTTCTGGAGATGATAAACTTACTCACAACCTTGGAATCATGAGAATCAAATTGAGTTAAAGAGTTACTTACCTGAAGAAGGTCCTTGATGTATTGGCATGTAATTGTCACTGGCAAATGGAAGTGATTTTGGATCCAGTTTGACACATGCAACAGCTAGTTTGGTTTGCTCATGGATGGTGTGGTTGGGATGGATGTATCATACCGTTTTCTTTGACAAAGTTGTGACCTCAAAATTGTACAATCTACATTAAGAGAAAGAAGGTTAGCTCTCATTCGCTTTTTATGATAGTCTAGATAGATTACCTCGGGTTTGAATTGGTGGCTGAGCATCGGGTGGTTTCTCTTGATCACTATGAGGTTGGTGACATCCTCTCTTTGTTTATTGGCAGGAAAAACACGTCAAGAGCTCTGAGTTTGATGGCATGTCATTGCACTTTGTTACTTTCTCCGTTTGCTCCGTTAAGCTCCATGTCGATGTGTTTTCCTTTTAGGTCTTTAAGCACATCTAAGGTACCGCTTGGTTTAAGTGATGGATTGGCGTTGCTAGAACTATGACTTGTTCAGTGGCTTTTTGGTTGAGATGTTTCCGTAGCTTCCATCTTCTTACTTATAATGTGGTTGAACACTTCCTCAAGGAGGGCTGTAAGTTTCTTTTGATGCTAAACCCCTTGGTCCATACTTATGCCACAGTAGCTCCTTAAGCAACATGGATTGACTTGTGCCTTGAGTTTGTTCCTGGTCCATTGCTTCTTACTTTGGACATGTGCTCTTTGGCAGGACCTGTTCCAAAACTCTTTGCGACGGGAAGACAAGTGTATCAAACTAGAATTGGAAATTTCAAAACTGGATTGAGCTAGGACTTTTACTTCCTTTAGAAGGTTTTGTTCCTGCTCTAGAGATGTGTTTTCCTTCAATTTCCTAGATGGGCATATTATAGCAAAGTGTCCTGTCTTATGACATCTATAACAAGTTAGGTTCACTTAGAGTTTTAGAGGACTTACATTGCTTTGTCTTCACCTTGGAGTGCAAGTGATGGTGTAGAGATCACCTCTTCACTTAGCTTTTGTTGAGCTGGTTCTGCTAGCACATTCTGGACCTTAACTAGCTCCTTATCCTTTAGTTCTTCTCCATAGGCGCCCTAGTTCATTCCCCAAAACTGATATGGGATTCAGTTTCTTTGATTTCGCAGTCTCTTTCTTTCTTTATTCAAACTCTTGGCATTGTCTAGCACATAATCTGGTGGTTCTGGTTCAAGTCTTCACCAATATCTTCTTGACATGTTTTGAGTTGAATTTTTCACACACATGGTGGTGACTCCTCCCGGAATATTTTCTTGGAATATGTCCTTGCATTCAATTTGTCTTTACTCTTTGCTTTAGAACGAGCTGATCTTGTTGAATCTCGGGTGGTGACATTGAAACCAGATTGATCTTGCCTCTTTTTGTACTTGAATGAATATCGGTTTTTGTGACCATCATAGATTGCTCTTTTCGCTATTCTGCGATGCTTTTCCAAGAAGGATGTGACAGGTTTCCAGTGGTTGAACATCACAGAATCTCGCCTTCATACTTTCCAATGGTTATGGAAATCTTCACTTGGTGGCTCACTCTTAATCTGTAATCTTCATCGAGCCATGGGTGCTCCGTCACTGTCAGTCCAAGCTTCTTGACCATATATTCACTTGCCACGTTGTTGGAACTCCTTTCATCAATCATGAGGCTGCATATCTTGCTTTGAACCTGGCACCTTGTGTAGAACTATATCCTCTCTTTGTGGATTAGACATTGCTGTACCCGAAAAAAAAAAAAACCACAACTAATCCAGTAAATAGTTCAAAGGAAACAAACCAAACAGATCATGCAAAGAAATCGAAATCAAACCGTGACACACAGGCAGCGATCCAGCGAGGAACCAAATCGACACTGCTCAACAATCGATTGAATTCGTCAACCAAATCAAATCCAAAATTTTAAAAACAATTTTCCTGTAAACTAGACTCAAAACCGAAGCAGATCCAACCAATCTAGTATTTTTAGCGATTAAAACCAAGTTTTGAAAATTCCTGCACTGAAAATCGACGGAAACCCTTCGAAGAACATGTGAAGATGATCGGTCAGAATAAAATATCAAACGTCTCCGAAAAATTCTAAAACCAATTTTAATAGAACCTAGACTCATACACGAAATCAAACCTCTTGAAATCGCAATTTAGAAGCACCCTAGAATTTATGAAAATTGATCAGTGGACTTAACTTCAAGCGCTCTGATACCACTTGATGCGAACCCGGTAGGCTCACAAACCCATTCACGTACGAGAGAAAGTCCAAGGGATATTCCTAGACTTGAGATCGAATCACACGACACAAGTAGAGGATAGGGGGATTGATAGACGCCACGAGAGGATGCGAAGTTCTCACGCTTGAGTCGCCCAAGAGTTCTCGACTTCACAATCAAGAACTAATGAGGATTTTCGACTCGAATCACTCAACAAAGAAAGCAACCCACAAAGGTTAAAAGATATTTGATAAAAAGATGATTGTTATTAGATGTAGAAATGAGAGAGACATATAAAGAGAAGAAGGGGGAGGCGAGTGGTGTGTTTCGAGACAGGCCTCGGGAAAACACACACTTTAAACTAACAACATGATTAAAGACAGAGTTTGAACAAAACACAACCATTCAAATTCAAAAGAAAGTGCCTAAAGAGAAGAGAAAGAAAAGAAAATGGGCCAGGCCAAAACCATGGAAGATAAGGGTAAAAATGATGAATCGAGTGTGGACTTAGCCTTGTTAAAAACCTTCTCCGAAAACCCAATGGACAAAACCGAGTAAGGAAAAGAACACTAAGGCCACCCTCCACATCATCCGCTCGGCATGTATCAAAACCAGAATAGTTTTGACACATCTAAGTCCCGAGTGGTCGCCTTGAGATGTATCTTCGTGAGTAGTACGGTAATCTCCTTGGTGAGCTTCTTAATCTGTGAGCGAGTAATGGGTCCAATGTACTCCTCCTTAGCATCCTTAGCTCCTTTATCTGCTTCTTCTTTTCTCTCCAAGCTGCGTGATCCTCAAGCTCCATCTGTGCTCCTTGTTCCAACATCCTTTTTCATCTACGTCTACACCTATATTTAAACCTATAAATAGACAAGTAATATTTCCTGAAAATGAAATATTAAAATCAATCGCATCTAGATTAGCAAATTTAGACAAGGGTAAAGAAATCAATAATATCGCATTTAAAACGATAATGAATCTATTCAATCCTCTACTCAATCTGATAATGATGATCAAGAAATAAATCGATAAGAAATAAAATAAGATCAGATAAACCCTATTATAAAAGACATACTCCACCCGATGTACTAGATGATGAACAAGATAGTCATAATAGCAATGTATACACTTGGAGATGGTATTTATGAATGGAATCTAGATGGCAAATCGGAACCTCAAATTATGTCTGTCCTACAAGAAATGGGTATGGCTTCCATATCCTATAAAGCTAGAGGTAATTCTGATAAACAAGCATGTGTATTACTAATAACTGGTTTTACTGGAGCCTTAAAATATTGGTGGGATAACTCACTAGACGCATCTACTCAAGATTCAATAATTAATCACGAGAAATAAAAAAGGTAGAAGATAATGATGGTTTTATTGAAGATGTAGAACATCAAAATGCTGTAGAAGTCTTAATTTATACAATAACCATGCATTTTGCTCCAAATCCCAATGAGGAATCCGAAAGTAAGAAAATAATTTTAACCAATTTACGATGTCCTACTCTGGGCGATTTTAAATGGTATAAAGATATATTTGTCACAAATATATTTCAAAGAAAAGATTGTAATCAACCTTTTTGGAAAGAACGATTTATTTCAGAATACCATCCTTTTCGGTGAAAAGTAATCAATAAATTAAAAGAACATTCTAGTGGACAACTTGTCCCTGGAATACAATAACATATGGCCAATTATTCGCATTTGTTAAAAAAGAAGGATTAGCTTTATGTCAAGAACATAAAGATAAAAAACGTAATGATAAATTCAAATTTAAACAAACAATGGGTTCGTTTTGCGAACAATATGGATATTCATGACTTAATCCGCCATCAAGAATTAAACGTTTAAAACACAGGCAGAATAGGTCAAATAATATTAAGTATTATCAAAAATCGAAACATTACCAAAAACCTTTTAATAATAACAATTCTTCAAACTATCCTAAACAAAAGAATTTTCAAAAGAAACCATTCAATAAATTTAAATCTACTAATAATCTAATTTGCTGGAATTGCAAACGCCCTGGACATAGATCCACGGATTGCAAAATGAAGAAAAAAATAAACAAAATATTCAAAGATCAACCTGATATTCAAGAAAAATTAACAAAATTATTAATATCAGAATCTGAATTATCGGAAAACGAGTCTTCTAGTAATAATTCAATAAACGAGATAGAAAACTTAAGTGATTCCTCTACCAATCACGAGAAATTTCGATAATTTATGTAATTGTAACGTAATCAACGTAATAACTAAAGATAATAATAAACAATTCTTATTAGACATTATAGACAAAATAAATGATCCTAATATTAAAAGAGAATATTTAACAAAATTAAAAGATATTATATATCAAGAAAAATCAATTAGCTACTCCTCAACCCGCTTAGTCTAAATAAAATATTTGAAAAATATCCAACTCAAAGTTTATTTAAACAAGTAACAACTGGGTGAATTACAACATGAAGTTAAACAACTTAAAATTCAAATAAAAGATTTACAAATACTTGTTAATCAACAAGATTTAAAGCAATTACAAATAGACGCCGTCATCTTTTAATAGAATCACCAAATCTTAATCAAGCATCCTCGAGCAATAAAAATTTAGAAAATAATGATACTCACTTAGACCAAAATAAAGAATATATACAAAACATTAATAAAATAAACTATCAAAAGTGGTATACTAAAATTACATTGCATATAAAGACATGATTTCAAAATTAATACAATAGCATTACTAGATTCGGTGCAGATTATAACAGCGATCGGAAGGTCTTATACCCACTAAATTTTATGAGAAAACCACTCAACGCCTAAGTAGCGCCAATGAGAGTAATTTAAAAGTAAAATATAAATTACCATGCTAAAAAATCTAGAATCAAGGATATTGTTTTAAAAACCAATTTATCCTGGTTAAAGATTTAACACAAGAAGTAATATTAGGAACACCATTTTTACTCAAATTTATCCTTTTAAAGTATCTCGAGTATGGTATAACAACAAAAGTTGTAGGAACAAAAATGTTATTCCAATTTCTGTTACCTATAAAAACCAAAGAAATATTAGAACTCCAACAAAATACTATACAAAAAAACAATTAACTTAATAAACGGAAAATACAAACATATTCAATATTTGCAAGATGAAATTTCCCTACAAAAAAATAGAAGAACAATTAAAATCTCCCTATATAATTAACAAAATAAAAACTATTGAAAACGAATTAATCAAACAAGTATGTTCTGATTTACCCAATGCATTTTGGGAACGAAAACAACATACTGTTAGTCTACCCTATATAAAAGATTTTAATGAAAAACTTATACCAACTGAAGCAAGACCTATTCAAATGAATAAAGCATTATTAGGACAATGTCAAAAAGAAATACAATATTTATTAAATGAAAAATGAATTCGATCATCCAAATCACCTTGGAGTTGTGCAGCGTTTTATGTAAATAACGCAGCTGAAAAGGAACGTGGAGTACCACGACTAGTTATTAATTACAAACCATTAAATGATGTATTACAATGGATTAGATATCCAATACCCAATAAAAGAGATCTATTAAAACATTATACAATGCAAAAAATCTTTTCAAAATTCGATATGAAAGGCGGATTTTGGCAAATACAAATTAATCGAAAAAGATAAATAAAAAACAGCATTCACAACGCCTTTTGGACATTACTAATGGAACGTAATGCCATTCGGACTTAAAATGCACCATCTGAATTCCAACATATTATGAATGATATATTCAATAATTCTTCGACATTCGCTATTGTCTATATTGACGATGTCTTGATATATTCAACATCAATAGACCAACACTTTAGCCATTTAAATACATTTTTAAAAATAGTAAAAAATAGCGGATTAGTCTTATCAAAACAAAAAATGAATTTATTTCAAACAAAAATTAGATTCTTAGGACATAATATATATCAAGGAACTATAACACCCATATCAAGATCAATAGAATTTGCTGAAAAATTCCCAGATGAACTAAGGGAAAAAAACACAATTACAACCATTCTTAGGATGTCTGAACTATATTTCAGATTTTCTACCTAATCTAAGAAAAACTATTCAACCATTATTTCAAAGATTGCAAAAAATCCTAAACCATGGACAAATCAACATACTAAGTTAGTTCAGCAAGTTAAATTACAAGTAAAAACCTTACCATGTCTGTCAAATCCGAATCTCAGGCTAGTATGATAGTTGAAACCGATGCTTTGAAATAGGTTATGGAGGAATTCTAAAACAAAAAACTATCTAAGTCTAGCCAAGAATCTGTAATGCTTTTCATTCTAGAGTCTGATAGGACCCCAACAAGCTTATTCAACAGTTAAAAAGAATATGCAATCAATAAACAATATATCAAAGAAGATTTCTATTCAAAAGAAAATAATGATAAGAGAAACCGGTATTTCAACACGCTTTCAAAAAACAAAACAATAGAATATCGAGAAAATGGTATAATTGTATGCTGTTAAAAGAAATAGATATTTCATTTTTTATATGGTTTGAAATGTATTCAATAGCGTATAACATAGGATTACCCGTTTAAAAACAATTAATACAAGCTCATCTTTAGGACAATTATGGGAACAAGTAGATGGATCTAAAACTAAATCAATACATCCCCTGTTGAAAGATTTAAAAATAAATACATCAAATAGACAAATTATAGCTACACCATTTAAAACTGGTGCAAATAAAGACGATAAAGAACCCGTAGATCAACAAAATAACTATCAAAGTCAAATATTACATATAATATCAAACCAAGTAGATCAAATAGATCATAAATTAAATATGAATGAATATAATAAATTAGAACAAAGTATGCAACATCCTTTTTCATCTACGCCTACACCTATATTTAAACCTATAAATGACAAGTTATATTTCCCAAAATGAAATATTAAAATTAATCGCATCTAGATTAGCAAATTTAGACAAGGGTAAAGGAATCAACAATATCGGACGCAAAACTATGTGGATCATGAAAATTATGTTAAAAATATCTCAGAAAAGGTCAAGACCAGATAGACGCTCGGGGTCCACCCTCGACACATGGGACCCACTTAGGACAACATCGCACTCAACGCCAACAAGATACGTATCAAGACTCAAAGAGTCAGCACCACATGCTAATGACACCTGCCTCGATTTTGTCAAGTGTCGGCACCATACATCCAATGACACGATCACCACAAGTTATCAACACGAGAAAGAAATTGTCCGCTATCTTTCCTATATAAGTGAAGCTCTGCATTCAAAAGAGACATAGAGCATTTTCTTGCAAGCAACTCTCTAAAAATCTCTACAAATCTCTACTCTTTGTAATCGCTTTTACTTAGCTCTTGTATAATCAAAATTCTAATAAAAATTACGTTTTCAAAACCTCGCTTCACGCTAGTAAGTGAATCTAGTACGACAACGAGAACCCCTGAGTCTTCGGACAATATTGGCCCCTTTGACTTATTGTGTGGTTGCACTTCTTAGTATTTGTACCCTCATTCACAATAGTATCTCAGTTTAATTTTTTATGGTATCGGAGCTAAAAGATCTTTTGCATCGTTTATATTAAAAAAGTTTTCTAAAAGAAACTCTTTTGGTTTCAAAGTTAATTTAAAATACTCTAGTCGATTCTCGCCTTCTACCAAAGCATCAATTATCGATTGGTGTTCCAGCAGCAAGACCTAAAGGTCAGAAGACCGTATGCTACAACAGGCCGCAGCGTAAAAGGTTAGTATCTTCCAAGACCATGTTTAAATAAGTTTAAATCATGGCGTCTTCAATTAGAAATTTTTTAAAACTAAACATGCATCTTCTACATCTCATACTACAATTATCTCAAGAGAAATTATGACAAAAATAACAAACTTTAATCATGAGTTATCAAAAATAAACTACCACATGTTAACCTAGAAAATATTTATCAAATTGGGACTTTTGATTTCATGTTAAAATATTTATCAACATTTATCATAACCGAAACCCTAAATTCTAAACCCTAAACCCTAAACTCTGAAACTTAAACCCTAAACCTAAAACCCTAAACCCGAAATCCTAAAATTTAAACCAAAACCCTAACACTACACCGTAAAACTACATCTCAAACCCTAAACCCTACCTCTTAAACCCTAAACCCTAACTCTAAACCCCTAAACCCTACATTTCAAACCCGACACTCTAAACCCTAAACTTGAAACCCTACAACTTAAACTCTAAACCCTAACACCCTACATCTCAAACCCTAAACAGTAAACCCTAAACCTCATATTCTAAACCATTAACTCTAAACCCTAAACTTTATATCTCAAACCCTAAACCCTAATCTCTACATCTAAAACCCCAAACCTTATATCTCAAACCCCACACCCTAAAAACCTAAACCCCAAACCCCAAACTTTAAAACCCCACATCTTAAACCCCAAACTCTAAAACCATAAACCCACATCTAAAAACCCAAACCCTAAACTCTAAAACCCCACAACTCAAACCCTAAACCCCAAACCCCACAACTCAAACCCCAAACCCCAAACCCCACATCTTAAACCCCAACCCTTATATCCTAAACCCATAACCCTAAACCCCAAACCTACAACTCAAACCCCAAACCCTAAACCCTACAACTTAAACCCTAAACCCTAAACCCTACATCTCAAACCCAGATCTCTAAACCCTAAACTCTACATCTCAAACCCTAAACCTTAAACCCTAATCTTTACATCTCAAACCCTAAACACTACATCTCAAACCCTAAACCCTAAACCTTGCATCTCGAACCCTAAACCTTAAACCTTAAACCATAAACCCTAAACCCTATATTTCAAACCCTAAACCTTAAACCATAGACCCTAAACCCTAAACTCTAAATCCTAAACTCTACATCTAAAACCGAAAACCCAATACCTTAAATCCTACACCTCAAACCCTAAAGCCTAAACCTTAAAATCCTTAGATCTCAAAACCTAAACCCTTCATCTCAAACCCTAACACCTAAACCCTAAACCTAACATCTCAAACCCAAAACCCTACATCTCAAACACTAAACCCTACATCTCTAAACTCTAAACCCTATATCTCAAACCCCAAAGCCAGAACCCTAAACCATACATCTCAAACCCTAAACCCTAATCCCTACATGTAAAACTCTAAACCTTACATCTCAAACCCTAAACCCTAAACCTAAAACCATAGATCTCAAACCCTAAACTCGAAACCATAAACCCTACATCTAAAACCCCAAACCTTAAACCCTAAACCCTATAACTCATACCCTAAACCCTAAACCCTAAACACTATACCTCAAACCCTAAACCCCAAACCCTACATATGAAACCCCAAAACCCCACATCATAAACCCTAAACCCTAAGCCCTAATCCTTACATCTCAAATCCTAAACCCTACATTTAAAACACTAAACCCTAAACCCTAAACCCTCTATCTCAAACCCTAAACCCTAAACCCTACAACTCAAACCCTAAACCCTAAACCCTACAACTCAAACCCTAAACAGTAAACCCTACATCTCAAATCCTATACCCTAAGCACAAAACCCATAATCCTAAAACCCCAAACACTAAACCCTAAACCCCTAACCCCCATACCTCAAAGCCAAAACTCTAAACCCTAAACCCTACATCACAAACCCTAAACCCTAAACTTTAAAACTTACATCTCAAACCCTAAACCCTACATCTCAAACACTAAACCCTAAACATTACATCTCGAACCCTAAACCCTACATCTCAAACCGTAAACCCTACATCTCAAACCCTAAACCCTACAACTCAAACCCTAAACCCTATATCTCATAAAATAAACCCCAAACCCTACATCTCAAACCCTAAACCCTACATCTTAAACCCTAAACCTTAAATGCTAAACCCTAAACCTTAAACTCTAAATCATAAACTCTACATCTCAAACTGAAAACCCAATACCCTAAATCCTACATCTCAAACCCTAAAGCCGAAACGCTAATCCTTACACCTCAAACTCTAAACCTTACATCTCAAACCCTTAACACTAAACCCTAAAACCAATACCCTAAACCCTAAACCTTAAACGCTAAACCCTAAACCTTAAACTCTAAATCATAAACTCTACATCTCAAACTGAAAACCCAATACCCTAAATCCTACATCTCAAACCCTAACGCCTAAACGCTAATCCTTACATCTCAAACCCTAAACCTTACATCTCAAACCCTTAACACTAAGCCCTAAAACCAATACCCTAAACCCTAAACCTTATATCTCAAACCCTAAACCCTACATACCAAACCCCAAACCATAAAACCTGAATCACAAACCCCACAAGCTAAATTACAAACCCTAAACCCTACATCTCAAACCCTAAACCTCAAACTCTAAACCCCATAACTTAAATCCTTTACCCTAAATTCTAAATTCTAAACCCTAAACCCTACATCTCTAACCCCATAACCTAAACCCCTAACCCTCAACCCCAAAGCGTAAACGTAAACCCTAAAACCGAAACCCGGAACCCTAAAACCGAAATCTCAACCCTAGGCCCAAGACCTTAAACCTCATAACCTAAAACCCCTAACCCTAAAACCCTAAACTCTCAACCCTCAACCCAAACCTCTTACCCCTCAACTCTACATCTAAAACCCTAAACCCTACATCTATAACCCTAAACTCTACATCTCAAACCCTAAACCTTAACCCCTAATCCTTACATCTCAATCTCTAAACCCTACACCTCAAACACTAAACCCTAAACCCTAAACTCTAAACCATAAACCCTACATCCAAAACCCTAAACCTTAAACCCTAAACCCAAAATTATAAACCCTATAACTTAAACCTACACCCCTAAACCCTACAACTCAAACACTAAACCCCAAACATTACATCTCTAACCCTAAACCCCACATCTCAAACCCAAACCCCACAACTAAAACCCCAAACCCTACATCTCTAAACTCTAAACCCTATATCTCAAACCGCAAAGCTGAAACCCTAAACCTTACATCCCAAACCCTGACCGTATACCCTATAGCTCAAACCGTAAACCCAACAGCTCAAACCCGAAACCCTGTAACTCAAACCCTAAACCCGAAACCTCATAAAATAAACCCGAAACCCCACATCTCAAACCCTAAACCCTACATCTTAAAACCAGAAACCTTAAACGCTAAACACTAAACCTTAAACTCTAAATCATAAACTCTACATCTCAAACTGAAAACCCAATACCCTAAATCCTACATCTCAAACCCTAAAGCCGAAACGCTAATCCTTACACCTCAAACTCTAAACCTTACATCTCAAACCCTTAACACTAAACCCTAAAACCAATACCCTAAACCCTAAACCTTAAACGCTAAACCCTAAACCCTAAACGCTAAATCATAAACCCTACAACTCAAACCGAAAACCCAACACCCCAAATCCTACATCTCAAACCCCTAACGCCTAAACGCTAATCCTTACATCTCAAACTCTAAACCTTACATCTTAAACCCTTAACACTAAACCCTAAAACCAATACCCTAAACCCTAAACCTTATATCTCAAACCCTAAACCCTACATCTCAAATCCTAAACCATAAACCGTGAATCCTAAACCCTACAAGTTAAATTATAAAACCTAAACCCTACATCTCAAACCCTAAACCTGAAACTCTAAACCCCATAACTTAAATCCTTTACCCTAAATTCTAAATTCTAAACCCTAAACCCTACATCTCTAACCCCATAACCTAAACCCCTAACCCTCAACCCCAAAGCCTAAACTTAAACCCTAAAACCGAAACCCTGAATCCTAAAACCTAAATCTCAACCCTAAGCCCAATACCCTAAACCTCATAACCTAAACCCTTAACCCTAAACCCTAAACTCTAAACCCTAAACCCAAAACCCTTAACCCTAAACTCTACAACTAAAACCCTAAACCCTACATCTATAACCCTAAACCCTACATCTCAAACCCTAAACCTTAAACCCTAATCCTTACATCTCAATCTCTAAACCCTACACCTCAAACACTAAACCCCAAACCCTAAACTCTAAACCATAAACCCTACATCCAAAACCCCAAACCTTAAACCCTAAACCCAAAATTCTAAACCCTATAACTTAAACCTAAAACCCTAAACCCCACAACACATACATTAAACCCCAAACATTACATCTCAACCCTAAACCCTACATCTCAAACCCTAAACCCTACAACTAAAACCCTAAACCCTACATCTCTAAACTCTAAACCCTATATCTCAAACCGCACATCGCAAACCCTAACCCTAATCCCTACATCTAAAACCCTAAAGCCTACATCTCAAACCCTAAACCCTAAACCTAAAACCACACATCTCAAATCCTAAACTCTAAACCATAAACCCTACATCTAGAACCCTATGTTGAGCAGAAGATCAAGAGTGAAGACCAAGAGGTTATCAATGAAGCCCAAGAGACTAAAAGTCCAAGAAGTGTGTGAGTTGGGCTCAGTGAACAGTACCTATGAAAATCATTTAATTAATTTGTGGTTAATGTTTTTAGTCACATGTTAATTATTCTTCGCCACATGTTTGGCTTTATTAATTGAGATATTTTTTCCTTCTTGTAACAAGAGATCAGATCTGAATTGTAGAAAAATAGAAAAGAGGAAAAAATTTCTCCATCTTCTTGTTCCAAAATTTCTCCTTGGTTTTCTACAAATTTCTCTTTGTTTTTCTACATGGTATCAGAGCAATAAGTTCCTTGTGACCTTATTTCTTCAAGTATTTTCGTTGAATCAAGCCTTTGGGATGGAGAATCTCAAGTATTTTACTCTACCGGTTGTTCTCAAGGGGAACAACTATCTCTTGTGGTCTAGAACCACCAAGATGGCACTGAGGAGCCGGGGAGTATGGATCCGCTATCTGACGGCTGAGGAGATGCTTCCGGGTCAAGGAGAAGGTGGTGCCACCTCAGATGGAGCTGAAGGAAGCAGCGGAAAAGCTAAGGAGGGAGAGGTAGAGTCTCCAGCCCAAATTAGCTCAAGTAAAGGGGATTCCAAGTGGCTCCAAGAGGATCAGTTGGTTTTGGCTGGGCTTCAGAGCTCTTTAGATCCGAGTATCTTAGCTTCCTACTCTTATGTAGAGACAGCTAAGGAGTTGTGGGATACACTCTTGGGAGTGTATGGAAATAAACCAACCTTAGATGGATTTACTTAGATCAAGAAAGCTCTCGCCAATCTGCAACAAGAAAGGAAAGATTTCAAGGATTTCTTTGGTGAGTTTAGGGGGTTATGGGCCGAGCTGGATGTGCTCAGGCCTCCCACTATAGATATCAAAGAGATGATAGAGAGGAGAGAGCAAGACCAAGTGTTTGTTTTGCTTCTCGCTCTTAATGAGGCATACATTGGGCAAGTTCATCACATCTTATGGTTTGAGAAGCTGCCTACTCTCAACCAAGTTTGCATGATGATCCAGAAGGAGGAAGGCTCCAAGGGTCTCTTTAAAGGGACAAATGAAGTTGCTCATGTGAGCAAAGGAAAGGAGGTCGGATGGACTGTCGACAAGAAGAACCTTGTGTGTGATCACTGCAAGATGAAAAGACACTCCAAGGACAAGTGTTGGACACTCTATCCGCATTTAAGGCCCAAGAATTTCAAGGGGACGGGTCAGACATCAAGGGGAGTGGCTGGAGTAGCTACTTCGAACTCAGACGACTTGGTAAGAAGATCAGACTTTGATGCTCTCATCAAAAGCATCACCAAGCTTGCAGATTCTGGTAAGGGATTCTTTTCCTCTAGAACTCGCAAACCGGTTATTGTAGATTCTGGTGCTTCTCATCAAATGATTAGTGGTAGGGAATTGTTGTCTGATGTTGAGCCGCATGGTGGAAAGGTTACAATTGTGAATGGACAGGATGTTGAGATTAGAGGAATTGGGAATTTAGAGTTGTTTAAGAAGAAGTTGAAAGCTCTATACTTGCCGGATTTTTCTAATAATCTTATATCTGTTCAGCAAGCTGCTAAGGACCTTGATTGCTTGGTTATGTTTAGTTCTGATGATGTAAAATTTCAGGACAATAAGTCTGGGGAGACCATCGGGGAAGGTTGCTCCAAGGGTAGTCTCTATGTTTTGGATAAGGAACAACCAGATGTTAATAAGTCGGCCCTTAGCTGTTTTTGGCATGAAAGGCTGGGACATCCTCATCTCAAAGCCCTTCAGCTTGCTCTTCCTAATCAGAAGGTTCAAGATCATCAAAAGTGTGAAGCTTGCATTTTAGGAAAACATTGTAGGAATGTGTTTCCGGAGTCTACAACTTTGTATGATAAGTGTTTTGATCTGGTACATTCTGATGTATGGACAAAGACCTCGTGCAACTCGTGGATCAATATAAATATTTTGTGTCATTTATCGATGAGAAGTCGAAATACACATGGATTACTCTTCTGCCTTCAAAGAGTCATGTCCTTGATGCTTTCTCCAAGTTCATTAACTATGTATTGACTCAGTTTAGAACTAAGATCAAAAGCTTAAGGAGTGACAATGGGGAGAGTACACGAGTAATGCCTTTAAAGAATTTGTTGGGAAGCTCAGAATCGTAGACCAGACCTTCATGCTTATACTCCACAGCAAAAGGGAGTAGCTGAACGCACGAATAGACATCTCATGGAAGTTGCGAGAACAATGTTGTTTGATAGAAATGCGTAAACAATATTGGGGAGATGCAAGAATGACAGCTTGCTATCTTATTAACCGCTACCAACCTGTTTCTCTTGGAAGTGTCTCACCTCATGAGGTAGTGAACAAAACTAAACCTTCTCTTGATCATCTACGTGTTTGTTCCAGATGCTCTGAGGAACAAGCTAGACCCAAAGAGTGTCAAGTGTGTGTTCATTGGATACTCTACTACACAAAAGGGATATAAATGCTACAACCCCACTACAAAGAGGATGTATGTCTCAAGGGAGGTTAAGTTTGTTGAAGAGAAGGGTTACTTTGATAGGCGAGATTGGAATAACTTAGAAGACCTAGTCACGCCAGTTGAGAGTGCATCGACTCTAAGGGTTATTTTGGAGGGGATAACTCCATGAGTTGATTATGCGGAACACATTGAGGCTGAGGAGAATGACAGTGGTGACTCTGAAGCAGAAACAGTGGGTAATATTGGGGATGAAGAATCACCGAGTGTTGCTCCCAATCAAGATTCAGTGGAAACAGAGGCTGAAGAGGAATTTGAAGAATCAGATCCTGAAGAAGAAGAAGTTGTACCTCCATTGAGAATAAGTACAAGGATGAGATTTCTTCCTGAAAATTGGAAGAACACAAGGGTATATTACAATAACCAGGCGGTAGCTCATCCAATTCAGAATCATTGTACCATGGATCAGATTCCACAAGAGCACCAAGCCTTTATCTTCAAGATTGATCAACATAGGATTCTGCAAAGCTATGAAGAGGCTTGTTTGGATGATGTGTGGGTTCAAGCTATGTTGGAAGAGATAGAATCTATGGTCAAGAATGGTACATGCGAAGATATTGACAAGCCCGACAAGAAGAAGCTTGTGGGCTGTAGGTAGGTTTATACCATCAAGTATACTAGCACTGGAGAAATAGAGAGATACAAAGCGAGGATAGTGGCCAAGGGTTACACACAGAAGTATGGAATGGATTACACAGAAACTTTTTGCGCCGTAGCCAAGCTCCATTCTGCACGAAGTTCTTCTCTCTATTGCTACTAATTTGTGTTGGGACTTGTGGCAGATGGATGTAAAAAATGCATTTCTTCAAGGAGAGTTGAAAGAAGAAGTGTATATGGTTCCACCAGAAGGGGTGAACATTGGTAAGAACAGGGTTTGCAAGCTTAAGAAGGCAATCTATGGTCTTAAGCAGTCACCTATGGCTTGGTATCACAAGCTCAGTGGGCGTCTCCTTGAGAATGAATTTCAGAAATCTGAGGCAGATCATACATTGTTCACAACTCAGGGGGAGAATGGAATCGCTATGTGCTAGTTTATGTGGATGATATCATTGTCACGGAGATGATGTTGAGGGAATCAAGAGAACAAAGAGTATACTCAAGGCTACATTTGATATCAATGACTTGGGTGAGCTTAAATATTTCCTTAGGATTGAGGTATGTAAGTTTGCTGATGGACTCTTCTTATCCCAAAGGAAGTACACTCTTGATTTGTTGGAAAAGACAGGGAAGCTAGGAGTAAAACCAGCTAAGACTCCTATCGAAGACGGGTACAAGATATGTTTTGAGGGGGAGCCACTTGTGGAAGTGAAGCAATATCAGAGACTTGTTGGGAGGCTGATATACTTGACTATCACCAGACCTGACATCTCTTTTGCGGTGAATCAAGTGAGTCAGCACATGCAGGCTCCAAGAAAGCATCATTGGGGAATGGTGGATCGTATCTTTAGATATTTGAAAGGCACACCAGGCAATGGTATTTGGATGGGTCGCAATAACTCAACTGATATAGTAGGATATTGTGATTCTGATTTAGGCGGAGATAAGGCTGATCGGAAGTCAACAACGAAGTTATTGCACCTTTGTTGGTGGAAATCTTGTTACCCGGAGGAGTAAGAAACAGAAAGTGATATCTAGATCAAGTGTGTAGCGTTCTTCATGGCAAGATGGGTTTGATGGATCTCCACCAACCAATCTTGAGGGGGAGTGTTGAGCAGAAGATCAAGAGTGAAGACCAAGAAAGTATCAATGAAGCCCAAGAGACCAAAAGTCCAAGAAGAGTGTGATTTGGGCTTGATGAACAGTACCTGCGAAAATCATTTAAATTAATTTAGTGATTAGTATTTTAAGTCACATGTTGATTATTCTTAGCTACATGTTTTGCTTTTATTACTTGAGATATTTTTCCTTCTTGTAACTAATGAGGAGATCAGATTTTTAGAGAGAAATTAGAGAGAAAAAATTCCCATCTTCTTCTTTTTTCTTTTGTTTCTCTACATTCCAAATATTTCCTTTGGTATTTCTACAAATTTCTCTTTGTGTTTATACAATATTCTAAACCATTAACTCTAAACCCTAAACCTTATATCTCAAACCCTAAACCCTAAACCTTATATCTCAAACCCTAAACCCTAATCTCTACATCTAAAACCCTAAACCCTATATCTAAAACCCTACACCCCAAACCCTAAACTCTAAACCATAAACCCACATCTAACACTCCAATCCCTAAACCCTACACCCTACAACTCAAACCCTAAACCCTAAACCCTACAACTCAAACCCTAAACCCCAAACCCTACATCTTAAACCCTAACCCTCATATCCTAAACCCATAACCCTAAACCCTAAACTCTATAACTCAAACCCTAAACCTTAAACCCTACAACTTAAACCCTAATCCCTCAACCCTATAACTTAAACCCTAAACCCTAAACCCTATAACTCATACCCTAAACCCTAAACCCTACAACTCAAACCATAAACCCCAAACCATACATATTAAACCCTAACACTCATATCCTAAATCCATAACCCTAAACCGTAAACTCTAAACCCTATACCCTACATCACAAACCCTAAACCCTAAACCCTAAACTCTAAACCCCACAACTCAAACCCTAAACACAAAACCCCACATCTCAAACCCCAAACCCTAAGCCCTACACCCATAACCCTAAACCCTAAACCCTATATCTCAAACCCAACACTCTAAACCCTAAACCCTACATCACAAACCCTAAACACTATACCCTAACACTTACATCTCAAATCCTAAACCCTACATCTAAAACACTAAACCCTAAACCTTAAACCCTCCAACTTAAACCCTAAACTCTAAACCCTACAACTCAAACCCTAAACACTAAACCCTACATCTCAAACCTCAAACCCAAAACTCTAAACCCTAAACCTTACATCACAAACCCTAAACACTATACCCTAACACTTACATCTCAAATCATAAACCCTACATCTCAAATACTAAACCCTAAACACTAAACAACAAACCCTATACCTCAAACCCAAAACTCTAAACCCTAAAACCCTACATCACAAACCCTAAACACCAGACCCTCACACTTACCTCTCACATCCTCAACCCTACACCTCAAACACTAAACCCTAAACATTACATCTCAAACCCTAAACCCTACATCTCAAACCCTAAACCCTACAACTCAAACCCTAAACCTTAAACCTTGATCCCTATATCTCAAACAATAATCCCTAAACCCCAAATCTCAAACCCCAAATTTTAAACCCCAAACCCTAAACCCTAAACCCTACATTTCAAACCCCAAACCTTAAACCCCAAATCTTAAACTCTAAATCCTAAACCTTACATCTCAAACCTAAAACCCAAAACCCCAATCTGACATCTCAAACTCTAAACCATAATCTTTACATCGCAAACCCTAAAACTACATCTCAAACCCTAAACCCTACCTCTCAAACCCTAACTGTAAACCCCTAAACCCAATATTTCAAACCCGACACTCTAAACCCTAAACTCGAAACCCAACAACTTACACCCCAAACCCTTACACCCTACATCTCAAACCCTAAACAGTAAACCCTAAACCTCATATTCTAAACCATTAACTCTAAACCCTAAACCTTATATCTCAAACCCTAAACCCTAATCTCTACATCTAAAACCCGAAACCCTATATCTCAAACCCTACACCCTAAGCCCTAAACCCCAAACTTTAAACCCCACATCTCAAACCCTAAACTCTAAAACCATAAACCCACATCTAAAACCCAAACCCTAAACCCTAAACCCTACAACTCAAACCCAAAACCCTAACCCACAACCCAAACCCCAAACCCCAAACCCCACATCTTAAACCCCAACCCTCATATCCCAAACCCATAACCCTAAAACCCTAAACTCTACAACTCTAACCCCAAACCCTAAACCCCACAACTCAAACCCTAAACCCTAAACTCTACATCTCAAACCCAAATCTCTAAAACCCTAAACTCTACATCTCAAACCCTAAACCTTAAACTCTAATCTTTACATCTCAAACCCTAAACACTACATCTCAAACCCTAAACCCTAAACCTTGCATCTCAACCCCAAACCTTAAAACCATAAACCCTAAACTCTATATTTCAAACTCTAAACCTTAAAGCATAAACCCTAAACCCTAAACTCTAAATCCTAAACTCTACATCTAAAACCGAAAACCCAATACCTTAAATCCTACACCTCAAACCCTAAACCCTAAACCCTAATCTTTACATCTCAAAACCCAAACCCTTCATCTCAAACCCCAACACCTAAAACCCTAAACCCAACATCTCAAATCCTAAACCCTATATCTCAAACACTAAACCCTAAACCCAACATCTCAAATCCTAAACTTTATATCTCTAAACTCTAAACTCTATATCTCAAACCCCAAAGCCGTAACCCTAACCCTTAGATCTCAAACCCAAAACCCTAATCCCCACATGTAAAACTCTAAACCTTACATCTCAAAACCCAAACCCTAAACCTAAAACCATAGATCTCAAACCCTAAACTCGAAACCATAAACCCTACATCTAAAACCCCAAACCTTAAACCCTATACCCTATAACTCATACCCCAAACCCTAAACCCTAAACACTACAACTCAAACCCTAAACCCCAAACCCTACATATGAAACCCCAAAACCCTACATCATAAACCCTAAACCCTAAACCCTAATCCTTACATCTCAAACCCTAAACCATACATTTCAAACACTAAACCCTAAACCCTACAACTTAAACCCTAAACCCTACAACTCAAACCCTAAACCCCAAACCCTACAACTCAAACCCTAAACAGTAAACCCTACATCTCAAATCCTAAACCCTAAGCATAAAACCCATAACCCTAAACCCTTAACACTATACCCTAAACCCTAATACCTCAAAGCCAAAACTCTAAATCCTAAACCCTACATCACAAACCCTAAACCCTAAACCTTAACACTTACATCTAAAACCCTAAACCCTACATCTTAAACACTAAACCCTAAACATTACATCTCGAACCCTAAACCCTACATCTCAAACCGTAAACCCTACATCTCAAACCCTAAACCCTACAACTCAAACCCTAAACCCTATATCTCATAAAATAAACCCCAAACCTTCAACCCTACATTTCAAACCCTAAACTCTACATCTTAAACCCTAAACCCTAAACCTTAAACTCTAAATCATAAACTCTACATCTCAAACTGAAAACCCAATACCCTAAATCCTACATCTCAAACCCTAAAGCCTAAACGCTAATCCTTATATCTCAAACTATAAACCTTACATCTCAAACCCTTAATACTAAACCCTAAAACCAATACCTTAAACCCTAAACCTTATATCTCAAACCCTAAACCCTACATCTCAAATCCTAAACTGTAAACCTTGAACCCTAAACCCTACAAGTCAAATTATAAAACCTAAACCTTACATCTCAAACCGTAAACCTGAAACTCTAAACCCCATAACTTAAATCCTTTACCCTAAATTCTAAATTCTAAACCCCGTAGAAAAACAAAGAGAACCTTTGTAGTTTCCAGATCCAGATTCCTAAACAAGAAAGCTTAAAGAAGAAGAAGATGGAGAAACTTTTTCTTCTCTTGATTTTTTCTAAAAATCGATCTGGTTACTATAATAATGAGAAAAACTATCTCAACTCATAAAAACATGTGGCTAAAACAAACTCTTAACCACAAATTAACAAATCATTTCCCAGTATCTTTAACTGCCCAACAATTTTTTCCTTCCCCTACTTCACTTCTCACACTAATTTCACTGCCATCTGCCATTTCTCAACTAATTCCTATCACCTGCAATGATCTGCCACAATGACAGCTTCAGAACTCATGCATGATCACTTGATCCAAAATTTCATTTCCTTATCAAGTGCTCCTTCTGATATTATTCATTCCTGCTTGATTTCAATGAGCTCCAACTTTTTGTTCCTATCCCAACCATCAGACCAACATCCACCAACACTCTACTCACCAGATCATGAACCTTAATTCTCCCACATCAGAAACCTTCTGCATTACCCCTTATAACATCAACCTTCCCAAATCCCAATCCTCAACCTCCCAATCCAGCCCCAATCTTGACTTTGATCTTGACCTTTCAACATCAAGACAACAATCCTCATCACTAATCAGTGATGAGAAGCACCAGAATCTACAAAAACCGGTTTAGTAAGTTCTAGAGGAAAGAATCCCTTACCAGAATCTGCAAGTTGGTGATGCTTTTGATGAGAGCATCTAAGTTCGATCTTCTTACCAAGTCGCCTCGAGTTCGAAGTAGCTACTCCATCCACTGCCCTTGATGTCTGACCCGCCCCTTGAAATTTTGGGCCTTAAATGTGGATAGAGTGTCCAACACTTGTCCTTGGAGTGTCCTTTCATCTTGCAGTGATCACACACAAGGTTTTTCTTGTCGACAGTCCATCCGACCTCCTTTCCTTGGCTCACATGAGCAACTTCTTTTCCTCTAGAACTCGCAAACCGGATGACTTGGTAAGAAGATCGGACTTAGATGCTCTCATCAAGAGCATCACCAAGCTTGCAGATTATGGTAAAGGATTCTTTTCCTCTAGAACTCGCAAACCGGTTATTGTAGATTCTGGTGCTTCTCATCACATGATTAGTGATAGGGAATTGTTATCTGATGTTGAGCCGCATGGTGGAAAGGTTACAATTGCGAATGGACAGGATGTTGAGATTAGAGGAATTGGGAATTTAGAGTGGTTTAAGAAGAAGTTGAAAGCTTCATACTTGCCGGATTTTTCTAATAATCTGTTATCTGTTCAGCAAGCTGCTAAGGACCTTGATCGCTTGGTCGGGTTTAGTTCTGATGATGTAAAATTTCAAGACAATAAGTCTAGGGAGACCATCGGGAAGGTTGCTCCAAGGGTGGTCTCTATGTTTTGGATAAGGAACAACCAGATGTTGATAAGTCGGCCCTTAGCTCGCTTTCGGCATGAAAGGCCGGACATCCTCATCTCAAAGCCCTTCAGCTTCCTCTTCCTAATCAAAGGTTCAAGATCATCAAAAGTGTGAAGCTTGCATTTTAGGAAAACATTGTAGGAATGTATTTCCGAGTCTTCAACTTTGTATGATAAGTGTTTTGATCTCGCACATTCTGATGTATGGACAAGACCTCGTGCAACTCGCGGATCAATATAAATATTTTGTGTCATTTATCGACGAGAAGTCAAATACACATGGATTACGCTTCTGCCTTCAAAGAGTCATGTCCTTGATGCTTTCTCCAAGTTCTATAACTATGTATTGACTCAGTTTAGAACTAAGATCAAAAGCTTAAGGAGCGACAATGGGGGAGAGTACACCAGTAACGGCTTTAAAGAATTTGTCGGGAAGCTCGAATCGCAGACCAGACCTCTTACTTATACTCCACAGCAAAATGGAGTAGCTGAACGCAAGAATAGACATCTCATGGAAGTTATGGAGAACAATGTTGTTTGATAGAAATGTGCGAAACAATATCGGGGAGATGCAATAATGATAGCTTGCTATCTTATTAACCGCTACCAACCTGCTTTCTCTCGGAAGTGTCTCACCATGAGGTAGTGAACAAAACTAAACCTCTCTTGGATCATCTACGTGTTTTTGGTTGTACATGTTATGTGTTTGTTCCATATGCTCGAGGAACAAGCTAGAGCCAAAGAGTGTCAAGTGTGTGTCATTGGATACCTACTACACAAAAGGGATATAAATGCTACAAACCCCACTACAAAGAGGATGTATGTCTCAAGGGAGGTTAAGTTTGTTAAAGAGAAGGGTTACTTTGATAGGCTAGATTGAATAACTTAGAAGACCTAGTCACGCCCAACTTGAGAGTGCATCGACTTTTAAGGGTTATTTTGGAGGGATAGCTCCACGAGTTGATTATGCGGAACACATTGAGGCCGAGGAGAATGACAAGGTGACTCAAGCAGAAACAAGGTAATATCGGGGATGCAGAATCACCGAAAGTGTTGCTCCCGATCAAGATTCAAAGGAAACAGAGGTTGAAGAGGAATCTGAAGAATCAGATCCTTAAGAAGAAGAAGTTGTACCTCCATTGAGAAGAAGACAAGGATGTGATTTCCTCCCAAAATTGGAAGAACACAAGGGTATATTACAATAACCAAAGCGGTAGCTCATCCAATTCGGAATCATTGTACCATGGATCAGATTCCATAAGAGCACCAAGCCTTTATCTCCAAGATTGATCAACATAGGATTCCGGAAAGCTATGAAGAGGCTTGTTTGGACGATGTGGGTTCAAGCTTATGTTGGAAGAGATAGAATCTATGGTCAAGAATGGTACATGGAAGAGATTGACAAGCCCAACAAGAAGAAGCTTCTGGGCTATAGGTTGGTTTATACCATCAAGTATACTAGCACGGAGAAATACAGAGATACAAAGCGAGGTTAGTGGCCAAGGGTTACACACAAGTATGGAGTGGATTACACGGAAACTTTTTACGCCGTAGCCAAGCTCTATTCTAGACGAGTTCTTCTCTATTGCTACTAATTTGTGTTGGGACTTGTGGCGGATGGATGTGAAAATGCATTGCTTCAAGGAGGGTTGAAAGAAGAAGTGTATATGATTCTACCGTAAGGGTAAACATTGGTAAGAACAGGTTTGCAAGCTTAAGAAGGCAACCTTTGGTCTTAAGCAGTCACTTATGGCTTGGTATCACAAGCTCAAGGGTGTCTCCTTGAGAATGGATTTCAGAAACTGAGGCAGATCATACATTGTTCACAACTCAGGGGAGAATGGAATCGCTAGGTGCTAGTTTATGGGGATGATATCATTGTCACGGGAGATGATGTTGAGGGAATCAAGAGAACAAAGAGTATACTCAAGGCTACATTTGATATCAAAGACTTGGGTGAGCTTAAATAGTTCCTTGGGATTGAGGTATGTAAGTTTGCTGATGGACTCTTCTTATCCCAAAGGAAGTACACTCTTGATTTGTTGGAAAAGACAGGGAAGCTAGGAGTAAAACCAGCTAAGACTCCTATCGAAGATGGGTACAAGATATGTCCTGAGGCGGAGCCACTTGTGGAAGTGAAGCAATATCAGAGACTTGTTGGGAGGCTGATATACTTGACTATCATCGACCTCGACATCTCTTTACGGTGAATCAAGTGAGTCAAGACATGCAGGCTCTAAGAAAGCATCATTGGGGAATGGTGGATCGATCCTTAGATATTTGAAAGGCACACCAGGCAAAGGTATTTGGATGGGTCGCAATAACTCAACCGATATAGTAGGATATTGGGATTCTGATTCAAGCAGGAGATATGGCTGATCGGAAGTTAACAATCGGGTTATTGCACCTTCACAGGAAATCTTGTTACCTGGAGGAGTAAGAAACAGAATGTGATATCTAGATCAAGTGCCGAGGCTGAGTATCGAGCTATGGCAAACACAACGGGGGAACTAGTTTGGATAAAGGCTCTCCTTAAGGATCTAGGTATTGAATCTTCTGAACCTATTACCCTCTATTGTGATAATCAAGCAGCGATTCATATTGCCTCTAACTCTGTGTTCCACGAGAGGACAAAACACATAGAGGTTTATTGTCACTATGTTAGGGAGAAAGATGAAGCCGGATTATACTTCCAACATTTGTTAGAAGCTTGGATCAGTTAGTCGATGTCTTCACCAAGGCTACATCATCTAGACTCAGAAGGGCTCTTCATGGCAAGATGGGTTTGATGGATCTCCACCAACCAATCTTGAGGGGGAGCGTTGAGCAGAAGATCAAGAGTGAAGACCAAGAGGTTATCAATAAAGCCCAAAAGTCTAAAAAGTCCAAGAAGTGTGTGAGTTGGGCTCAGTGAATAAAGACGCATAAAAAATTATTTAATTAATTTGTGGTTAAAGTTTTTAGTCACATGTTAATTATTCTTCGCCACATGTTTAGCTTTATTAATAGAGATATTTTTTCCTTCTTGTAACAAGAGATCAGATCTGAATTGTAGAAAAATAGAAAAGAGGGAAAAATTTTCTCCATCTTCTTCTTGGTTTCTTTTCTTGTTCCAAAATTTCTCCTTGGTTTTCTACAAATTTCTCTTTGTTTTTCTTCATGGTATCAGAGCAATAAGTTCCTTGTAACCTTATTTCTTCAAGTATTTTCGTTGAATCAAGCCTTTGGGATGAAGAATCTCAAGTATTTTATTTCACCGGTTGTTCTCAAGGGGAACAACTATCTCTTGTGGTCTAGAACCACCAAGACGACGCCGAGGAGCCGGGAGTGTGGATCCACTGTCTGACGGCTGAGGAGATACTTCAGGGTCAAGGAGAAGGTGGCGCCACCTCAGATGGAGCTGAAGGAAGCAACGGAAAAGCTAAGGAGGGAGAGGTTGAGTCTCCAGCCCAAATTAGCTCAAGTAAAAGGGATTCCAAGTGGGTCCAAGAGGATCAGTTGGTTCTGGCTATTCTTCAGAGCTCTTTAGATCTGAGTATCTTAGCTTCCTAATCTTATATAGAGACAGCTAAGGAGTTGTGGGATACACTTTTGGGAGTGTATGGAAATGAATCCAACCTTAGTAGGATTTACGAGATCAAGAAACCTCTCGCCAATCTGCAACGAGAAAGGAAGGAGTTCAAGGATTTCTTTGGTGAGTTTTGGGGGTTATGGACCGAGCTGGAAGGGCTCAGGCGGCCCGCTATAGAGATCACAGAGATGAGGGAGAGGAGAGAGCAAGACCAAGTGTTTGTTTTGCTTCTCTCACTTGATGAGTCATACTTTGGACTAGTTCATCACATCTATGGTTTGAGAAGCTGCTTACTCGAATCAAGTATGCATGATGATACAGAAGGAGGAAGGCTCCAAGGGTCTCTTTAAAGGGCCAAGTGAAGTTGCTCATGTGAGCAAAGGAAAGGAGGTCGGATGGACTGTCGACAAGAAGAACCTTGTGTGTGATCACTGCAAGATGAAAGGACACTCCAAGGACAAGTGTTGGACACTCTATCCGCATTTAAGGCCCAAGAATTTCAAGGGGACGGGTCAGATATCAAGGGCAGTGGCTGGGCGAGCTACTTCAAACTCAGACGACTTGGTAAGAAGATCAGACTTAGATGCTCTCATCAAGAGCATCACCAAGCTTGCAGATTCTGGTAAGGGATTATTTTCTCTAGAACTCGCAAACCGTTATTGTAGATTCTGGTGCTTCTCATCACATGATTAGTGATAGGGAATTGTTGTCCGATGTTGAGCCGCATGGTGGAAAGGTTACAATTACGAATGGACAAGATGTTGAGATTAGAGGAATTAGGAATTTAAAGTTGTTTAAGAAGAAGTTGAAAGCTCTATACTTGCCGGATTTTTCTAATAATCAGTTATTTGTTCAAAGAAGCTCCTAAGGACCTTGATTGCTTGGTTGTGTTTAGTTCTGATGATGTAAAATTTCAGGACAATAAGTCTGGGGAGACCATCGGGGAAGGTTGCTCCAAGGGTGGTCTCTATGTTTTGGATAAGAAACAACCAGATGTTGATAAGTCGGCCCTTAGCTCATTTTGGCATGAAAGGCTGGGACATCCTCATCTCAAAGCCCTTCAGCTTGCTCTTCCTAATCAGAAGATTCAAGATCATCAAAAGTGTGAAGCTTGCATTTTAGGAAAACATTGTAGGAATGTATTTCCGGAGTCTTCAACTTTGTATGATAAGTGTTTTGATCAGGTACATTCTGATGTATGGACAGCACCCTGTGCAACTCGTGATCAATATAAATATTTTGTGTCATTTATCGATGAGAAGTCGAAATACACATGGATTACGCTTCTGCCTTCAAAGAGTCATGTCCTTGATGCTTTCTCCAAGTTCTATAACTATATATTGACTCAGTTTGGAACTAAGATCAAAAGCTTAAGGAGTGACAATGGGGAGAGTACACGAGTAATGCCTTTTAAAGAATTTGTTGGGAAGCTCGAATCGCAGACCAGACCTTCATGCGCCTATACTCCACAGCAAAATGGAGTAGCTGAACGCAAGAATAGACATCTCATGGAAGTCAGCAGGAACAATGTTGTTTGATAGAAATATGCGTAAACAATATTGGGGAGATGTAGTAATGATAGCTTGCTATCTTATTAACCGCTACCAATTGTTTCTCTTGAAGTGTCTCACCTCATGAGGTAGTGAACAAAACTAAACCTTCTCTTGATCATCTACGTGTTTTTGGTTGTACATGTTATGTGTTTGTTCCAGATGCTCGAGGAACAAGCTAGAGCTAAAGAGTGTCAAGTGTGTGTTCATTGGATACTCTACTACACAAAAGGGATATAAATACTACAACCCCACTACAAAGAGGATGTATGTCTCAAGGGAGGTTAAGTTTGGTAAAGAGAAGGGTTACTTTGATAGGTAGATTGGAATAACTTAGAAGACCTAGTCACGCCATTGAGAGTGCATCGACTTTAAGGGTTATTTTGGAGGGGATAGCTCCACGAGTTGATTATGTGGAACACATTGAGGCTGAGGAGAATGACAGTGGTGACTCAAGCAAAAACAATGGGTAATATCGGAATGAAGAATCACCGAGTGTTGCTCCCGATCAAGATTCGGTGGAAATAGAGGTTGAAGAGGAATCAAGAATCAGATCCTCAAGAAGAAGAATTTGTACCTACCAGTAAGAAGTACAAGGATGTGATTTCCTCCCGAAAATTGGAAGAACACAAGAATATATTACAATAACCAGGCGGTAGCTCATCCAATTCAGAATCATTGTACCATGGATCAGATTCCACAAGAGCACCAAGCCTTTATCTCCAAGATTGATCAACATAGGATTCCGGAAAGCTATGAAGAGGCTTGTTAGGATGATGTGGGTTCAAGCTTATGTTGGAAAAGATAAAATCTATGGTCAAGAATGGTACATGGGAAGAGATTGACAAGCCCAACAAGAAGAAGCTTTGGGCTATAGGTTGGTTTATACCATCAAGTATACTAGCACTGGAGAAATAGAGAGATACAAAGCGAGGTTAGTGGCCAAGGGTTACACATGAAGTATGGAGTGGATTACACAGAAACTTTTATGCCGTAGCCAAGCTCCATCTCGACGCAGTTCTTCTCTCTATTGCTACTAATTTGTGTTGGGACTTGTGGAGATGGATGTGAAAAATGCATTTCTTCAAGGAGAGTTGAAAGAAGAAGTGTATATGGTTCCACCGTAGGAGTGAGCATTGGTAAGAACAGGGTTTGCAAGCTTAAGAAAGGTAATTTATGGTCTTAAGAAGTCACCTAGGCCTGTATCACAGGCTGAGTGGGTGTCTCCTTGAGAATGGATTTAGAAAATCTGAGGCAGATCATACATTGTTTACATTTCGTGGAGAGAATGGGATCGTCTATGGTGTAGTTTATGTGGATGATATCATAATCACAGGAGATGATGTTGAGGGAATCAAAAGAACCAAGACTTTACACAAAGCTACATTTGATATCAAAGACTTGGGTGAGCTTAAATATTTCCTTGGGATTGAGGTATGTAAGTTTGCTGATGGACTCTTCTTATCCCAAAGGAAGTACACTCTTGATTTGTTGAAAAGACAGGGAAGCTAGGGAGTAAAACCAGCTAAGACTCCTATCGAAGACGGGTACAAGATATGTCCCGAGGGGGAGCCACTTGTGAAGTGAAGCAATATCGAGACTTGTTGGGAGGCTGATATACTTGACTATCACCAGACTCGACATCTCTTTTATGTGAATCAAGTGAGTCAACACATGCAGGCTCCAAGAAAGCATCATTGGGGAATGGTGGATCATATCCTTGGATATTTGAAAGGCACACCAGGCAAAGGTATTTGGATGGGTTGTAATAACTCAACCGATATAGTAGGATATTGTGATTCCGATTAGGCAGGAGATAGACCGATCGAAGTCAACAACCGGTTATTGCACCTTTGTTGGTGGAAATCTTGTTACCTGGAGGAGTAAGAAACAGAAAGTGATATCTAGATCGAGTGCCGAGGCTGAGTATCGAGCTATGGCAAACACAACGGGGGAACTCGTTTGGATAAAGGCTCTCCTTAAGGATCTAGGTATTGAATCTTCAGAACCTATTACCCTCCATTGTGACAATCAAGCAGCGATTCATAGTGCCTCTAACTCTGTGTTCCATGAGAGGACAAAGCACATAGAGGTTGATTGTCACAATGTTAGGGAGAAAGTTGAAGCCGGGATTATACTTCCAATATTTGTTAGAAGCTTGGATCAGTTAGTTGATGTCTTCACCAAGGCTACATCATCTAGACTGTGTAGTGATCTTCATGGCAAGATGAGTTTGATGGATCTCCACCAACCAATCTTGAGGGGAGTGTTGAGCAGAAGATCAAGAGTGAAGACCAAGAGGTTATCTAGAGACTAAAAGTCCAAGAAGTGTGTGAGTTGCGCTCAATGAACAGTACCTACGAAAATCATTTAATTAATTTGTGGTTAAAGTTTTTAGTCACATGTTAATTATTCTTGGCCACATGTTTGGCTTTATTAGTTGAGATAATTTTTCCTTCTTGTAACAAGAGATCAGATCTGAATTGTAGAAAATAGAAAAGAGGAAAAAATTTCTCCATCTTCTTCTTGGTTCTTTTCTTGTTCAAATTCCTCCTTGGTTTTCTACAAATTCTCTTTGTTTTTTCTACACCCCTAAACCCCAAACCTTGAACCCTATATCTCAAACCATAATCCCTAAACCCTAAACGTCATAAAATAAACTCCAAACCCTCAACCCTACATCTCAAAACCCTAAACTCTACATCTTAAACTCTAAACCTTAAAACCCTAAAACCCTAAACCCGAAACTCTAAACCTCATAACCTAAACCCTTAACCCTAAACCCTACATCTCCAACCCCATAACCTAAACCCCTAACCCTAAACCCTAAAGCCTAAACTTAAACCCCAAAACCTAAACCCTAAACCGAAACCCAAATCTCAAACCCTAAGACCAATACCCTAAACCTCATAACCTAAACCCTTAACCCTAAACCCTACACTCTACCCTAAACCTCATCACCAAATCCTTTAACCCCTAAACCCTAAACTCTAAACCCCAACCGTACACTTTAAATCCTAAATATTGAGAAAAGGCATTCCATCCATCTCGTGGATACTATTCATCTGGGTACTATTCATCATGAGACTCAAAATCACTATTCATCCCATGGGTCTTTGTCTACAAAGTTCTAAGAATATCTTCCCGACCTGAAGTTACTATTCATCCCGAGGGTCAGTTACTATTCATACCGCTTTGCTTTGTATTTAGGGTTTTCCTCCTTCACTATAAAAAGGAGGAAACCTCCTCCCTTGTAACCTAATGTGATTTTACGCCTTTAAGGAATGCTCCAATCTCTTTTCTTCATCAATTCTCTCTTGATTCTTGTTGAAATCTCTCATCTTTCAATCTTAATCCGCATAATCTTACATGGTATCGGAGCAAGTATTCTTGATCTTAGATTGTATTCTTGAATCATTATTCTCTCATTCCGTTGGTTACAAATCTCTTAGTCTTGAAAGTTATTCTGGCACAGCCCCCCCATGTTCTTGAACTGAATTCTATTCTTGGCACAGATCATCTTCTCGACTTAGCTCAATCAATCTGATGCTGTTTCTTTGAGGCTCACTTAAGCTCTTCTTCGAGGCTCATAGAAGTTCTAGCTCAAAGCTTCTAATCTCAGCCACAAAGTTCTGGTTCTGGTTCTAAGCTCACCGAAGAAGTAGTCTGGTTCCGGTTCTGGTTCGTTAGAAGTGGCGGCTGGTTGTGGTCTTGTTATGGCTCTGATGGAGGTTCTGGTTCTCACCGGTGGATTTTCGGAGGTACTGAGCAATTTCGGAGGTATTGAAGAACTGGTTCTGGCTGAGATTGTAGAAGCTGGTTCTGTAAGCTGGTTCCGGAATAGGTCTGCTGGTTGTGGTTGATTCTGGTTCTCACGGATTGCTCGTGTTCTGGTCTGGTCCTAGTTCAAGTTCGGCAGTTATGGTTCTCACGGATTCTGGTTCTGAAAAGTCTGATTCTTGTTCCGGTTCCCATTGAAGCTGGTTCTGGTTCTTGTTAAGTTTGGTTTTGGTTCTCTATTGGGTTCTGCTTAAGAGATTAAGAGATTTAGGGAGTAAATGTGGAATGAGATTGAAGAAATCTAAAACAGAAATGAAGAACTAAGAAGAATGGGCAGCTGAATCTTCATTTTAGCCAAAGAGGCACAATGTCTAGGTTAAAAGGTTCAGCTGATGGGAGGCTCCTCCTTTTATATCTTAAGGAGGAAGCCCTAGATACACAAGAAGATAAAATAGAGATTAAAACAAAATACATGTGTTAAAATAAAACAAACTTTGGAATCTTCTATTTTAACACCTAATTTGCACAATCCTAAATCTTCAAACTTCTCTCCCAAGTCATCCTAAAACCTCAACCCGGATTTTGCACACCGGATTTTGCACGGATCCAGACGGTCTGCATAACCCGGATTTTGCACGGAACTGTACGGACAGAAACCTCCAAACTCCTCCAATGATGCCTTGATGATATTTCCTATGTCAATACTCCCCTCGCTTAGTCGTCGGTGAGCAAAGGTTAGTTGGATACCCCATAGGCGTTAACTCAGTAAAACCTCATCAAGAAAAAACCACTTGGGAAAAAAATCTATGATGAGGAAAAGAGCATAACGCCTATGGGTGTAGGGATATGATCAAGGTGAGTTGGAACCACAAGACCTAGTTTACTGTAGATCCGACATAAACCTTGAGACTTGCGGCTTTGGTGAAGATATCAGCTAGTTGGTCTTCACTTCTTGTATAACACGGTAGAGCACTCCTTCTTCGGATCCGCTCTCGAACTTTATGGCAGTCAATCTCTATGTGTTTAGTCCTCTCATGAAACACTGAGTTGCTAGCAATGTGGATGGCCGCTGATTATCGCAAAGGCATCGTGATAGGCTTGTGGTTTCAATGCCTAGATCTTTGAAAGTAGTGCCTTGAGCCAAACCAGTTCATTTGTGAGCTTCCTCATTGCCTCTATATTATGATTCAGCACTTGAGCATGACACTACTTTCTGTTTCTTAGACTTCCATGTAACCAAGTTCCCACCAATGAATGTGCAATAACCTGTGGTTAACTTCCTATCATTTGTGTCGCCAGCATAATCTAGGCCACAATAGCCCACAATCTCAAAGCATTCCCATTCTTTCCCATCCATATGCCTTGTCCTCGACTCCCTTTGAGATACCTTAAAATCCTCCCACCATATTCCAATGGTATACCGTGGGGTTTTAGCATGTGTTAACTCACCTGTTCACAGAAAGCTCAAGTCAGGTCTAGTGATAGTCAAATAGATAAGCTTACCCACTAATCTACGGTATTGTAGAGGATCAAAGCATAAGGCTTGTCTAATGGGTCTTCTTCTTCTCCTCCTTTTTCTCCCCTTTCGCTGACCTTGTAGCCATCTTCAAGTGGGGTTTTGGCTGGCTTTGCTCCTAGCTTCCCCTGCCTCACTCAACAAATCAAGAGTATATTTCCTTTGTGAAAGAAATAAGCCTTCCGTGAACGCAATATTTCAATCCCTAGAAAATATTTTAGTTCTCCACGGTCTTTGATATCACAAATAGTCTTAAGGAAAGTTTTAGTGTTTTGAATACCTTCCTTATCATTGCCAGAAATGATCAGGTCATCCACATATACTAAGACTACAACAATTCCTTGAGAGCTTTGAAGAGTGAAAGGGTACGGTCGGCTTCCGATCTTTTGAAGCCTTGGTCCTTAAGTGTAGAGCTCAGTTTGTGATACCATGCCCTTGGAGATTGCTTCAGCCCATAGATAGCCTTCCTAAGCCTGAGTACTTTCCCGGGAGCAATGGAGTCTTCAAGGCCCGGTGGTGGAATCATGTACACTTCTTCCTCAAGTTCTCCTTGCAAGAAAGCATTCTTCACATCCATTTGCCATAACTCCCAATCTAGATTTGTTGCTAAGGAAAGAACCACTCTAACCGTGAAGCTGGCTACCGGGCAAAGGTGTCCGTAGTCATCTCCATAAGTTTGTGTAAATCGCCTTGCAACTAGTCGAGCCTTATACCTCTCAATATCTCTATTGCTCAGGTATTTGATAGTAAAGACCCATTTGGAGCTGACGCTTTCTTTTCACGGAGGGAGATCGGCTTCCTCCCATGTATGATTTCCGTCCATAGCCCCAACTTCATCATCTACAGCTTCTAACCATTCTTTGCTTTCTTTGGCTTCTTCATAACTCTAAGGAATCCATTGAGCTTCAATTTTGCCAAGGAAAGCTTGGTGAGTAGTTGGCAAAAGGTCAAGTGAACACACGGCTTGGATGGGATGTGCCACGTGGCTATCGAAGTAGACCCTTGTTGTCTTCCAATGCTCAGGGCCAAACTTTTGTCTTGTGCTTCTCCTAAGAGGAGGAATAGTCTCTTGTTCTTGTTCTAACCCATGATCTTGGCTTTCCCTAACCATTTCCCAGAACAACTTCCTCACCTGATCTTGGTCTTGTTCCATGTCCAAAGGGTTTGGTTCCGGCTGAATGGTTTTAGTTCCTTCCTTGGTGTTAGGAATTTCTTGAGTGTTCCCAAGGTTGATATTGGGTTGTATGGGGTTTACCGATGTATCCAGCCCTTCTTGCTCAGCTCGCACTAGCTGGATCGTTGGTGCTCGTGGTGGGTTCCCGAGATGGCTTATATGATATTGGAGGCTTGCAGCTCTATCAGATGGTGATCTTGCCAAATCTTTCAAGCTCTCCCAATCCTTCTTCTCATAGTACCCTGGTGCTCAATAAACTTGACATCTCTTGACACGATGGTTCGGTTCCTTAAAAAGTCATAGGATTTGTAGCCCTTTTGAGTGGTGAAGTATCCTAGGAACATCCTCTTGTGCTCTTGGCTTCTAGCTTGTCCCTTAGTTCACCTGGCCTTAAGACAAAACAAACACACCCAAAGACACGTAAGTGATCAAGGGAAGGTTTAGTTTTATTGAGTACCTCAAATGGTGATATGTCATTGAGGACCCTTGTTGGTATCCTATTGATGAGGTAGCATGCTGCCATGACCACATCACCCCAGAATCTCCTTGGGACATTGGTGAAACATCATAGACCTTGCTACCTCCATGAGATGTCTATTCTTCCGCTCGGCTACTCCATTTTGTTGTGGTGTATAAGGATAGCTAGTTTGATGTAGAATCCCATGTTTTTCCAAGTGATATTTGAACTTGTGACTTGTGTATTCCCACCATTGTCGGACCTAAGTACCTTTAATCTTGGCATTAAACTGATTAGTCACATAAGATTGGAAATTGAGAAATGCATCAAATACTTTGTCCTTAGATGATAATAGTTTGACCCAAGTATACTTTTGATTTCTCATCAATGAATGTGACATAATACTTATGATTATCCCTAGATAAGCAAGGTGAGGTCCATACATCAGAGTGCACTAAGTCAAAACATTGTTCATATATAGAAGAAGACTTGGGAAATACGGTTTACAATGTTTGCCTAGAATACAAGCTTCACAACTAGAATTATGAAAAACAACATGGGGTAACATTATTTCAAGAGCCCTAGAGTGGAGATGTCCTAATCTAGTATGCCACAATGCATTGGAACTAAAAGCAAAACATGATTTGAAAGAAAGCGATGTAGAGTTGCTTGCGAAGAATCATCAAGAATGTATAAGTCTCCCTTAGTGTTTCCTTCCCCAAGAACCTTTCCACTCTC
This sequence comes from Cardamine occulta, assembly GCA_028015245.1. Taxonomy (NCBI): domain Eukaryota; kingdom Viridiplantae; phylum Streptophyta; class Magnoliopsida; order Brassicales; family Brassicaceae; genus Cardamine; species Cardamine occulta. The sequence goes on from CM051372.1 coordinate 21,876,922, forward strand.
AATATCCTGAAAATGAAAGCTTGTTAGGACCAAAGCTAGCATAGCAATTAAGATCATTTGTTGCCCTTTTTACTGATAAAAGATTAGAAGTGAAGTCGCATAAAGAAGGCTTTAGAATTCTTATCACACAGCTTTTAAATCACCTATTCCTCTTACGGGAATCCTATCACCATTTGCAATTATCACATTTCCACTAGCCGGTTTAACATTGTTAATAAGTTTAGGATTACTAATCATGTGATGTGAAGCACCTAATCAATAACCAATGTTTTACTAGGTGAATTTGGTAAAGAGGCTGAATGAGTGATACCAGATTCTTTATTGGTAAGGGCAGCAATAGACTTGATAAGAGCTTCAAGGTCCGACTTCCTCACAACATCATTGGTATAGGTGACCATAGCCAGCTCCTCTCCTTGCTTGGATGATCCAGCTTGTCCTTGATCGCTTTTGACCTCTGAAACGTGGGCTTGAGCTCAGGTCTGAACTTGGCCGCTTAAGATGTGGGTATAAGATCCAACATTTATCCCTGATATGGCCTTTCTTCCTGCAATGATCACACACCAAGGTCTTCCTATCTTCATGTTTGAATGCTACCTTGTGAGCCATGACCATTTCTCCTTTCCCACTAAAGAGCCCAACCGAACCTTGCTCACGCCAGACTTCGAGAACACACTTCTTCCAAGCTTGGTAGCTTCTCTGCCCTAAGGATATGCTTGATCAGATCGTTGTAGGCTGGATTCAAAGTGAGTAGAAGGCCAAAGACCTTGTTTAGTTCACTCCTTTCCTTGAGAACTACCGGATCCACCGAGAAGGGTCTAAGCATCTCCAATTCTGCCCAAAGTGATCTGAATTTCCCAAAGTGTGAGTGAACTCTAGGTCTTCTTGGTTGAGATTGTTGATAGCTTTTCACTTCAAACACATGGGTAAGGTTAGAAACATTCCCATAGACATTCTTGAGAGTATCCTACAATTCCTTAGCCAGCTTTCACAATAAGAGTAAGCTTCAAGTATTGGAGCTTCTAGTGAGTTTTAAGTAGCCCAAGAACACTTTGATCCTCTTGGAACCATTTGCTATCCTCAGAGCTTGGATCTTCAATGCTTTCCATCACATCTTCCTTTGTGATTCCTTTTGGAGTTTGATATCCTTCTACATGGCTCCAAAGACCACGACCACAAAGTGCTGTTCTTGTGGTTCTAATCCACAAGTAAGTAGTTCACTCCTTTGAGAATCACCGAATCACAATGGGTTTAGAAATATCCATGGTTCACCAAATCTACCAAGTAATGAACAGTGATGACCTCTACCAAAGAAATGGGCTTTAATCAAGAAAAATCCTAATTTTACCAAGTAAATCAAGGTTCCACCGAGGAAAAACTTCACTTTGCCAAAAAATCGAATTCTACAGAGCAAAACCTTCAATTTCTCGAAGAAACTCGAGAAAACCTTGCCTCGGCCGTACTGCCACCCAGACAACTGGGTATTCTGCCGAGAAAACTGGGTATTCTGCCGAGACAACTGGGTATTCTGCCGAGCAAACTGGGTAATTCTGCTGAGCAACTGGGTAATTTTATGAGAAACTGGGTAATTCTGCCGAGAAATGCCTAGTTTTGCCGAGAAATGCCTAATTTTGAGCCCAGATCTAAAGATTCAGCCGAGAGAATGGATTGAAAACTGAGATTTTAAGCCAAGATCAACTAGGATAAAGAGATAAGAATGAGAGAATTATAAACCATGCTCTGATACCATAAGAGATTAAGAGATTTAGGGAGTAAATGTGGAATGAGATTGAAGAAATCTAAAACAGAAATGAAGAACTAAGAAGAATGGGCAGCTGAATCTTCATTTTAGCCAAAGAGGCACAATGTTTAAAAGGTTCAACTGATGGGAGGCTCCTCCTTTTATATCTTAAGGAGGAAGCCCTAGATACACAAGAAGACAAAATAGAGATTAAAACAAAATACATGTGTTAAAATAAAACAAACTTCCGGAATCTTCAATTTTAACACGGATTTTGCACAATCCTAAATCTTCAAACTTCTCCCAAGTCATCATAAAACCTCAACCCGGATTTTGCACACCCGATTTTGACGGATCCGCACGGTCCGCATAACCCGGATTTTGCACGAACCGCACGGACAGAAACCTCCAAACTCCTCCAATGATGCCTTGATGATATTTCCCTATGTTAATATGGTTCTCACAGATTCTGGTTCTGAAAAGTCTGATTCTGGTTCTGGTCCCTGAAGCTGGTTCTGGTTCTTGTTAAGTTTGGTTTTGGTTCTCTATTGGGTTCTGGTTCTCATGGAAGCAAGGTTCAGTGTCTCACCAAGGTTCATGTCAGGTATTGGTTCTTGAAAGGTTATGGTCTTGGCAGAAGTATTGATTGTCTCCCTTTAGCTGATTTGTGTGTGTATCAACAAGGATCGATTATTTCTCAATCTGATTTTCGGAGGTACTGTAGCAACTGTGACATCAACATAAATTGGGTTCTCTCAGCAATGCTTTGTTGGTTGCTTGGGAAGTTAGGAACAATCTGAGAATTGGTTGGTGCATTAGTTGTGAGAAAAGTTGAAGCGTAAGATCAAGGAGGCAGAGGAAAAGACTCTAGGACGTTGTCGAGACAGAGGAGAATCCAGCTTAAAGTTGTTGTCACCAAGAAAGGTGACCCAAATACAAGGAGAGTCAAGTGAGCCCCGAGATGGCTGTCCTAAATGGCAGACCGGAAAGGCATGGCAGACCTTAGCATGTGGTAAGTGTGGTGATCCAAGCAAGCTCCATGATCATTCCTTTGATGATGTAGATTTGTGCCAGCTTGTAAAGATGAGTTGTTGAGGGACCCCAACCAAGGGTTGAGTAAGGTTCGCCAGCCTAGTTTGCAAGATGATGAGGACTACATTTGTTGAGGGAAGTATGGTGAAGATAAGTCATAGAACAAGAAGTGAAGGCTCTTGGCGAGAGACATGGGGCAAGCGCCGAGGAGTGGTTCTGGACCGAGGAGTGGTTCTGGTGCTGAGGAGTTCTTCGTGTTGAAGAAGACCCATGGGAGACAGTCTAGGCTACAAGAAGAAGGGCGGACTGATCTCCTAGGTTCTGAGCAAAAGAAGAAGTTCATGACTTCCAAAACCAATGGAGTGTAGCATTCGGACAGCTTCAGGGAATTGATCATAACTTTTAAACCGTGGAACCCAAACGTTGATCCGTTTTTTCCTGGTGCTTCGTATGGCTGTTGGTGATGTCTCCACGAAGTTTGAGAATTTTCTGGTTGGTTTACTACTTTTCCAACCCGCTGCATCAAGACAGCTATGCTAAATCCGAAAATGGTCCAAGAAGCTAAAGGTGTTATGGTGAGGAAATGGGGTGCCTTGTTGCTAACTCCAAACTGGCTAGTACTAAACGAAAGCTTGACCAAGATGGCAAGTTGGAAAGGTAGTCCAGGAGGTGGTGGTTTCATTGGCGAATCAAGCTTCACGCCTTCCCTTCACGAGATTAGCTCTTCTTATACTCGTGGAGCTCCTCAAAATACTTAGGCTCAGTAGTCTTCTTGTCAAGTTTGGTTCTTCCTATACTCGAACTAATCTTGAGGGGGGAGTGTTGAAACTCAGACCGAGAGGACCGAGAGGCGAAGACCGAGGAAGCTTGGAAGGGTGTCACAAGCAATCTAAGGCTGACCGTAAAGTGGATATAAGGACTACTCATAAAGGTAGACCGGGAAACGACACGAAGGCAGCACTTGGTATGTTAGGGGGAAACCGAAGGCTAAACCAATGAGTGGTGATCCGAGAAGCAGCAGGAAGTGGCGCCAACGGATAGAGGAAAATGGATCAAGCAAAAATCGTAAGAAGAAGGCCAAGAAGACCAGAACAAAAGTGATTTTCCACAGGCCAAAGACATTGACTAAGGTTGCTGTCACAAGCAATCGGAACAAAGGCTAAGAAGAAAACATCAAGGAGTGAGTAATGGAACAGCAAGGAGCTCAACAAAGTCCAAGCTACACGACATGACCAGCAGACCGACTCACCACAAGGGACAGCCTCTAAACTCTTGATATCATTAAATTCATGTCTCTTATTTGTTATCCTCAATTTTATCTTAACTTCTAAACCCCACGGCCAATGCTTTTTAAAATTTTGTATCTCATGATGAAGGTACAAAGGAGTAAGTGCCGTGGACTATTCTCAAAGAAGTTCGTAGACAAAGAAAAGGATCACTTGAGAATAAATGAAGTATTTTTGAGTTGTGGTTGGTTCACCAAGAGTGGTCCGTCTGGTGAAATGAAAAGTGTTACTAGCCTTGATTCACTCGAGATGAGTCCCCAAAACCATTGGTTGTTGGGTTATGAACAAGGGTAGAACTGTGGTTACAAGCTTGATCATTTGGGTACATTGATGCATGATCAAGCTTCAAGGGGAGTATTAGAGCAAACCAAGGAAGACGGTGTGTTTATAAAGGCATGTGTTTATGATGTGTGGTCAAGACGACAAGGCATGATGAGTTTGGGAAGGTTCCGATCAAAGCTATTCAAGGCTGTAACTAAGCACTCAAGCAGCTTTTGGGAAGATTCTGATCAAAGCAATTCAGGCTGAAACCAAGCAATCTGAGGATGCGTTGGGAAGGTTCTGATCGGCTTATTCAAGGCAGTAACTTGAGTACTCGAGGCATACCGTATGGAGAAACGAGGCTACCTTAAATGAGGAGACCGAAACGATATGAAGTTGCTTATGGATGAATGCTGAAGCTCAACCAAAGAAATTCCACTGGCTAGTTAGCAAAGCTAAACTAATGGAGGAAAGAAAGAATGCCAAGTCATGGGACCAGCTATATGAGGCACATGAAGAAAGCATCAACACCGCCAAAACTATATCCTTGAAGAGGAACCGAAAAGCAAGCTGAAGCAAGAGACAAGACAAGAAGCGGAAGCAAGAGACAAGACAAGAAGTATAAGAGACCGGACAAAAGAAGCCTAGAAAAGCCACGATGGCTCAAAGCTATCTTTGAAGATCAAGGTACTTGAAGACTTCACGCTACTCTCTCATCCTTGATCATATCCCCTACTCAGAACGTTATGCTCTTTTCCTCATCATAGACTTTTTTCCCACGTGGTTTTTTTCTATGATGAGGTTTTTACCGAGGTAACGCCTACGTAGTCCAAGCTTAGTCTTTGTTCACCGACGACTGAGCTTGAGGGGGAGTATTGAGAAAAGGCATTCCGCCCATCTCGTAAGGTACTATTCATCCGGGTACTATTCATCCCGAGGCTCAAAATCACTATTCATCCCATGGGTCTTTGTCTACAAGTTCTAAGAATATCTTTCCCACTCGGTTACTGTTCATCCCGAGGGTCGGGTTACTATTCATACCACTCTTGCTTTGTATTTAGGGTTTTCCTCCTTCACTATAAAAGGAGGAAACTTCCTCCCTTGTATACTAATGCGATTTTACGCCTTTGGGGGCTGTGCCCAATCTCTTTTCTTCATCAATTCTCTATGATTTTTGTTGAAATATCTCAATCTTTCAATCTTAATCCTCATAATCTTACACACTAAACCCTATAAATTAAATCCTAAACCCTAAAGCCTCCATCTCAAACCCTAAACCCTATATCTCAAACCCCAAATCCTAAACCTTAAAACCAAAACCCTTAACCTTAAACTTTAACTCTAAACCCTAAACCCTACATCTCTAAACTCTAAACCCTATATCTCAAACCCCAAATCCAAAACCTTAAACCTAACATCTCAAACCCTAAACCCTAATCCCTACTTCTAAAACCGTAAACCCTACACCTTAAACCCTAAACCCTAAAACCTAAAAACCATACATCTCAAACCCTAAACTCTAAAACCATAAACCCTACATCTAAAACCCTTAACCCTAAAACCCTAAAGCTTATAATCTAAGCCCTTAATTCTAAACCCTAAACCCTACAACTCAAACCCTAAACCTTAACCCATACATCTCAAACCCTAAGCCCCATACCCTAAACACTAAATTCAAAACCCTAAACCCTAAACCCTAAACCCTAAACCCTAAACCCTAAAACCCTTAACCCTTAATCCTAAACCCTAAACCCTACACCCTAAACCCTAAACCCTTCATCTAAAACCCTTAACCCAACATCTCAAACCCTAAACCTTAAAACCCTAAAACCCTAAACCTCAATTTCTATACCCATAAGCCTAAACCCCAAACCCCACATCTCAAACCCAAATCTCTAAACCCTAAACTCTACATCTCAAACCCCAAACCTTAAAACCCTAATCTTTATATCTCAAACCTAAAACCGTACATCTCAAACCCTAAACCCTAAACCTCATCTCAACCCTAGACCCTATATCTCAAATCCTAAACCCTACAACTCAAACCCCAAACCCTAAACCCTAAACCCTAAACCCTAAACCCTAAACCCTAAACCCTAAACCCTAAACCCTAAACCCTAATACCTAAACCCTATAAACCCTACATCTTAAATCCTAGAGCCTAAATCCTAAACCCTTAACACTAAACCCTAAAACTAATACCCTAAACCCAAAACCCTATATCTCAAACCCTAAACCCTATATCTCAAATCCTAAACCTTAAACCTTGAACCCTAAACCCTAGAACTCAACCCCAAAACCTAAACCCCACATCTCAAACCCCAAACCCGAAACTCTAAACCCTCATAACCCAAACCTTTAACCCTAAATCCTAAACTCTAAACCCTAAACCCTATATCTCCAACCCCATAACCCAAACCCTTAACCCTAAACCCTAAAACCTAAACCTTAAACCCCAAAACCCAAACCCTAAACCCTAAAACCTAAATCTGAAACCCTAAACCCAACACCCTAAACCCCATAACCTAAACCCTTAACCCTACACAGGAAACCCTAAACCAAAAACCCAAAACCCTTAACCCTAAACTCTACAACTAAAACCTGAAACCCTAAACCCCACATCTATAACCCTAAACCATAGATCTCAAACCCTAAACCTTAAACCCTAAACCCTAAACCCTATAACCAAATCCTTTAACGCTAAACCCTAAACTCTAAACCCTAACCGTAAACTTTAAATCCTAAACCCTATAAATTAAATCCTAAACCCTAAAGCTCCATCTCAAAAACCTAAACCCTATATCTCAAACCCCAAATCCTAAACCTTAAAACTTAAACCCTTAACCTTAAACTTTAACTCTAAACCCTTAAACCCTCCGTTTCAAACCCTAAACCCTAAACCTTACATCTCAAACTCTAAACTCTAAACCCAATATCTCAAACTATAAACCATAAACCACACCCCACAATCCCAAAACCCAAATCCCTCCACCAAAAACCCTAACCCCTACATCCCAACCACAAACCCCAACCCCCAACCTCTCAATCCCTAAACTCTAAACAAAAAACACTACATCTAAAACCCCAAACCCCATATAACAAACCCTAAACCCTAAACCTTAAACCTCATAACGAAACCCCTAACCCACCTAAACCCTACATCTCAAAACCCCAAACCCTAAACCCTACATCTCAAATCCCTAAACCCCAAACCAAACCCCAAACCCTAAACCCAAACCCTAACCCTAATACCCCAAACCCAAAACCCTATATCTCAAACCCCAAACCCTATATCTCAAATCCTAAACCTTAAACCTTGAACCCTAAACCCCAGAACTTAACCCTTAAGCTCAAACCCCACATCTCAAACCCTAAACCTGAAACCCTAAACCTCATAACCCAAACCTTTAACCCTAAATCCTAAACTCTAAACCCCAAACCCTATATCTCCAACCTCATAACCTAAACCCTAACCCCAAACCCCAAAGCCTAAACTTAAACCCTAAAACCTAAACCCTAAATCCCAAAACCCAAATCTCAAATCCTAAGACCAATACCTTAAACCTCATAACCTAAACCCCAACCGTAAACAATAAACTCTAAACCATAAACTCAAAACCCTTAACCCCAAACTCTACAACTAAAACCGAAACCCTAAACCCCACATCTATAACCCTAAACCCTACATCTCAAACCCCAAACCTTAAACCCTAAACCCTAAACCTTATAACCAAATCCTTTAACCCTAAACCCTAAACTCTAAACCCCAACCAGAACTTTAAATCCTAAACCTTATAAATTAAATCCTAAACCCCAAAGCCTCCATCTCAAAACCTAAACCCTATATCTCAAACCCCAAACCAAACCTTAAAACCCAAACCCTTAACCTTAAACTTTAACTCTAAACCCCTAAACCCTATGTTTCAAACCCTAAACCCTAAACCTTACATCTCAAACTCTAAACTCAAACCCTATATCTCAAACTCTAAATCATAAACCTTACATCTCAAATCCAAACCCTAATCCCTACATCTAAAACCCCTAAACCTTACATCTCAAACCCTAACCCCTAAACCTTACATCTCAATCACTAAACTCTAAAACAAAAAAACCACATCTAAAAACCCTAAACCCCATATAACAAAACCCCAAACCCAAAACCCTAAAACTCATAATCCAAACCCCTAACCCTAAACCCCAAACCCCACATCTCAAATCCAAGAACCCAAATCCTAAACCTTAACCTTAAACCCTAAAACCAATTTAGAACCCGAGACCCTACATCCAAACACTAAACCTTAAACCCTAAACCCTAAACCTTAAACTCTAAATCCTATACCCTCACATCTCAAACCCAAAATCCAAAACCGGATATCATACATTTCAAACTGTAAACCATAATCCTTACATCTCAAACCCTAAACCCCACATCTCAAAACCCTAAACCATACCTCTCAAACCCCTAAACCCTAACTCTAAAGCCCCAATCCCTACATTTTAAACCCTAATCTCAAACCCCAAACCGTAAACCCTAAACCTCATATCTAAACCCTTAACCCTAAACCTTAAACTCTAAACTCTAAACCTTATATCTCATACCCCAAAGCCATACCCCTAAACCTTACATCTCAAACCCTAAACCCTTATCTCTACATCCAAAACCCTAAACCCTATATCTCAAACCCTAAACCCCAAAACCCTAAACCCCCAACCCAACATCTCTAAACTCTTAAAACCCTATATCTCAACCCCAAAGTCTAAACCCTAAACCTTACATCTCAAACTATAAACCCTAAACCCTAACTCTAAAACCCATAAACCCTGTAAGATTTAGAGAATGGATGATGAACAAGCAGATAGATTTGTGGTTTATGCAAGAATCAGATCTAGAGAATTAATGGAACCAGAAAATGAAGACACAACCCTTCTTTCTCATTAAGCCATGGAGGCTGCGAAAATCAGAGTTAAAACAAAAGGAAGGGTTTCCTTCCTTTTATAGAAGGAAGGAAAACCCTAAATAATAATAATTGGAGCCGGTGAAACAAGTATGGTAGATCTCTAGGATCAAAAGACACGAGGTGACCAAACTCTACCTACCTTTTTCAATACTCCCCTCAAGCTTAACCCGTGAACAAAGGCTAAGCTTGCAACCTACATAGGTGTTACTTGAAAAACCTCATCATAAACAAAACCACGGGGGAAAAAGTCTATGATGAGGAAAAGAGCATAACGCCTATGAGTAGGGAATATGATCAGGGTGAGCTGGATCCACAAGCCCAAGTTTGCTTGTAGATGTGTGTGTTAACCTTGAGACTTTTAGCTTTGGTGAAGATGTCCGTGAGTTGATCTTCACTTTGTAAAGCATGGTAGAGTGAATCTTTCTTTGATCTTCTCTCAACTTTGTGGCAGCAACTTTATATGCTTTGTCCTCTCGTGAAACAATCGAGTTGCCAATGTGTATGGCAGCTTGATTGTCATAATGCATGGTGATGGGTCTTGTGGTTTCAATGCCTAGATCACTGAGTAGTGCCTTGAGCCAGGATGAGTTCCTCCATGAGCTCCCTCATTGCTCTATACTTAGATTCAGACTTGAAGCATGACACAACCTTTACTTTAGACTTCCATGTCACCAAATTCCGTCCAACAAATGTGCAATATCCAGTGGTTGACTTCCTATCATTTGTGTCACCAAGATACAAGATCACAAAGAACCCACAATCTCGGATTCTCGCTTCTTTCCTATCCATATGCCTTGTCAAGGACTCTTTTTCAGATATCTGAGTATCCTCTCTACCATGTTCCAATGGTGGGCTATGGGCTTTGCATGTATTGACTCACTGATTCACAAAAAACACAAGTCGCAATGTTAGAGTCGATAGATAAGCTTACCCACTAGTCTTCGGATTGGAGAGGATCTGCATATGGTTTGTCTAATGGATCTTCTTCTTTGAGCTCCTTGTTCTTTTCTCCCCTTTTGCTTGACTTTGTAGCCATCTCAAGAGGAGTTTTGGCACGTTTTGCCTCCTGTTGTACCTGTCTCATTCAACAAATCAAGGATATATTTCCTTTGAGAGAAATAAGCCCCCCAAGAGCTGACAAACTTCAATCCCTAGGAAATATTTTAGTTCTCCAAGATCTTTGATATCAAATGTAGCTTTTGAGATAGGTTTTAGTTTCGAGAATACCTTCCTTATCATTACTGGAAATGATAAGGTCATCCACATAGATCAATACAACCACAAATTCCTCTTGGACTTTGGACGTGAACAAGGTGTGATCAGCTTCGACCGCTTGAACCCTTTTTGTTCCAGAGTACAGCTCAGTTTATGATACCAAGCTCTAGGGAGATTACTTGAGTCCATAGATGGCTTTTCTCAACCGCAGAACTTGATGTATGGAATCATTGAGTATCAAGCTTACAGAGGAAGGCTTGATGTGGTTGGCAACAGGTCAAGAGAACAAGTAACTTGGGTAGGATGTGCCACAGCCTGGTTGTTGAAGTAGACTCTAGTTTCCTAATGTTCGGGTCTAAACCTCCTTCTAGTGCTTCTCCGGAGGAGGTGGTGGTGAATTAGCTTCATGTACAGCCTCATCATGGTGATCCCCTTGAACCACATCTTTAGTCTCTACCAACCTCATCGTGATCATGGTCATGTTCCACGCTAAGGGGTTTGGGTCTCAGAGTGCTCATTGGCATCGTTCTCCATGTGGTTTGGTGAAGTTCTGTAGTATTCCCATGGTCGGGATTGTGATCTTCGGGAGTTTCCACTCCTTGCTGGTTGGTTCAACATTCTTGGTTTGCTCTTTCTCCCAGGGGAGGATTTCCAAGATGACTTAGGAGATGTTGGAGACTAGCCTCTCTCGATGGTGATCTTGCTAAATCTTTCAAACTTCCCCAACTCCTTCTTGTCGGGATACCCTTGGTGCCTCAAATGAACTTGACATCTCTTGACACAATCATTCTGTTCCTTGAGAAGGCATAGCTTTTGTAGCCCTTCGGGGTAGTAGAGTAGCCGATGAACATGCACTTTGTGCTTTTAGCTCAAGCTTATCCCTCAGTCCACCTGGTCTTAGTACAAAACAAACATAACCAAACACTCGTAAGTGATCAATAGAGGGTCCGGCTGGTTTAATACCTCAAAAAGAGATGAATCATTCAGAATTCTGTTGAATCCTATTGATGAGATAACATGCTGTGACTGCATCACTCCAGAATCTCCTTGGGACATTGGTGTTAAAACATCATTGATCGAGCAACTTCCATGAGATGTCGATTCTTCCTCTCAACTACACCATTTTGTTGAGGAGTATATGGGCAGCTCGTTTGATGCATGATCCTTCCTTGCTAGGTGATCTTTGAATTTGTGACTAGTGTATTCCCCACCATTGTCGACCTGAAAACCTTGATCTTTGCATTAAACTGATTAGAGACATATGTTTCAAAATTGACAAATGCATCAAATACTCTATCCTTATTGCAAAGCAGTGACCCATGTATATTTCGATTTTCATCAATAAATGTAACATAGTATCTATGATTATCTCTAGATAAAACATGGGGCAGTCCAAACATCGAATGCACAAGATCAAAACATTTTTCATATATGGTCGCAGATTTAGGAAAGACAGCTTTTACAATGTTTGCCTAAGATGCAAGCTTCATAGCTCAGATGGTCAAAACAACATGGGGTAACATAATCTCTAAAGCCCTAGCATGAGGGTGGCCCAGTCTATCATGCTACAGTTTATTAGGGCTAACAGCATAACAAGATCGACAAGAAAGAGGAGTAGACTTTGCAGTTGGAGAGTCCTCAAAACATATAAATCCCCATTAGTGTTTCCTTCTCCCAAACATTTTTCACTCTCAATATCCTGATAATGAAAGCTATTAGGACCAAATAAAGCATAGCAATTGAGATCGATTGTAGCCTTTTTTAACTGAGACAAGGTTAGAGGTGAATTCAGCATAAAGAAAGCCTTAGGAGTTCTTGTCACACAATTTTAAATCTCCTATTCCCTTATGGGGGATCCTATCACCATTTGCAATTATCACATTTCCACTAGCCGGTTTAACATTATTAATGAGATTATGGTTGCTAATCATGTGATGAGAGGCACCGAATCAACAATTAATATTTTACTTGTAAATTCGTAAAGAGGCTAAGTGAGTGATACCGATTCCTTGTTATGGAAATGGGTTAGAGACTTGATCAGAGCCTCTAAGTCAGACTTAGGCACCACATCATTGGAGTAGGCAACCATGGCCAGATCATCTCCTTGTCTAGATGTCCCGACTGAGTTTGCTCGGTTTGAGACTTCTTGGGAGGAGTTTGCTTTACCCTTGAACTTTGATGGCTTCTGTGGGTGGAGTATCCAACATTTATCCTTGGTATGACCTCTCTTCTTGCAGTGATCACACACGAGTATCTTCCTATTTTCAGGCTTGAAAGTAACTTTGTGAGCCATCACTATTTCCCTTTTTTCACTAAAGAGACCCACTGATCCTTGTTCACGTTGAACCCGAGAGCACACTTCTCCAAGCTTGGTAACTTCTCAGCTCTAAGGATATGTTTGATTAGGGTCATTAAATGCAGGGTTCAGCGAAGTAACAGTCCAAAGACCTTGTCTTGCTTCGCTCCTTTCTTTGGAGGATGGCCGGATCCACCGAGAATGGCTCAAAGATCTCTAATTCTCGCCCAAAGTGACCTGAACTTTCCAAAATGCTTTGTGAACTCTAGATCCTCTTGGCTCAGACTATTGATCACTTCTTCACTTCAAATACTCGGTGAGATTGGAGACATTCCCATAGACATTCTTCAGTGTCTCCTATAGTTCCTTTGCCATCTCATAATATGAGTATGCTTCAAGTATAGCGGTTTCAAGTGAATTTTGAAGTAGTCCAAGAACTCCCTGATCTTCTTGGAACCACTTTCCCTCTTCAACACTTGAATCACCACTCAATGATTTTTCCTTCCCTATCCGTGGAAGTCTCCTTGACTTGGGCATCAATGTGGTTCCAAAGACCACGCACTCACACAGATTCGTTCTGGTGGTTCTAGCCCACATAAGGTAGTTCATACCATTGAGGTAACTGGTAAGGCAAGGTGTTTTAAGGATTCCATGCTTCAGCTTTCCCCACAACACAATAAGGGAACACACCAAGAATCAGCTTCCAAGATTAATTCTCACAGACTTTCAAGAAGATCAGAGCCACTAGACACCTTGGGAAACCCAGAATCAACTTTGACCAGAACTAGAATCAGAACAAGAACCACAAGCTCGGGAAGAATCTGACACAGCCTTTTGGAAAGAACTAGACCAAGGCCAAGACCCTAGCCAGAGCTTGAATCAGACCATACAAGAGGTAGAACAGAGCTGATAACTCTCAAAACCCAAAGAGATGAACAGTGCCAAGATTTGAACAGAAGATCCGAGCAGATCCAACCAGAAACAGAACCTGATATTGCCGAGAAGGGACAGATCTAGTCCCACAGTGCCGAGAGTAACTAGATGGTGGAGAATAAGAGCTCGAGAAGAACCAGAGGAAGAGCCAAGATTTAGGAATATTTGAATCAAGAACTAGAAGAGAATGATTAGATAAGAGCCAAGAATCAGTGACTACTCGATACCATGTAAGATTTAGAGAATAGATGATGAACAAGTAGATAGATTTGTGGTTTAGCAAGAATCAGATCTAGAGAATTAATGGAACCAGAAAATGAAGACACATCCTTTCTTTCTCATTAAGCCATGGAGGCTGCGAAAATCAGAGTTAAAACAAAACAAAGGAAGGGTTTCATTCTTTTATATGAGAAGGAAGGAAAACCCTAAATATTAATAATTGAGTGGTATGAACAGTAATCATGGATCCCGGATGAACAGTACCCGAGGTAATCAAACTCTCACCTACCTTTTTCAATAAACCCTACATTTCAAACCCGACACTCTAAAACCCTAAACCATAAACCCTAAAACTTAAACCCTAAACCCTACAACTTAAACCCTAAACCCTAAACTCACAACTTAAACCCTCAACCCTAAACCCCACATCTCAAACTCCAAACCTCATATTCTAAACCTTAACCCTAAACCCTAAACTCTTAACTCTAAACCTTATAACTCATACCCCAAAGCCTAAACCCTAAACCTTACATCTCAAACCGTAAACCCTAAACACTAAAACCCTAAACCCTAATACTCAAACTCAAAACTCTAAACCATACATCATCAGAGAAAAATTAAGAAGAAAACAAGAAAATCCACCCAAAAATCCCTCCCTCTTCACGTAACCAAGAACAAGAGAGAGATAAGAGATGTTTTTACTTTTCTTTAATTTCTTCTTAATCAATCGTAACCATACTTACAAACATTTATATCCAAAGCACTAAAACACATGTAAGAAAAAAACCACATAAACATGGGCCTAAAATCTCCACTCTTCCCCCTAATACAAGTAGGCAGTTAAAAAAATATCGGGCACTTGTTTCCATGGGGTTACTGTTCATCAAAATACTAATCCCAGGATTACTATTCATCGTGAGTCCATCTTATGTTCCAAATGGCTACACTATTATGCTCACTATTCTTGCTGAATTTCACCACTAATCTTGGTCCAGCACCCTAAATCCTAACAACATTCAACCATACAACCCAGCTCGACCTTTGGTCTTGGTTCCCTTGTCTGACTTCCAAGCCCTCTGATAACATCTTCTACCTCACCTTCCCGCACACATTGTCAATGACTTCTTTGGTCACTCTTGGGGAGTTTCCTCTATCCGCTGGCGCCACTTCCAGCTGCTTCTCGATCACCACTCATTGGTTTCACCTTCGGTTTCCATAACTTTCCAAGTGCTGCCTTCAGATGCATTTCCGTCAATCTCTATAAGTAGCCTTCAGATTTTTTACCAGGTCAGCCCCTGTAATGCTTGGTTAACCCTTCAGCAGCTTCCTCGGTGCTACGCTCTTGGTCTGAGTTTCAACATCCCCTCAAGATCAAGTTTATCATAAACTCTGATCTTGAACATCCAAGACCATTTTCTTGCTCTCTCATGGTTAGCCTCCTTCAATGTTAGTCGAGCTGCCACACTCCCCAACTTGATCTTTGATTGGCTTCCGTAGGGTTTGTATGCATCACCTCCACGTAGTTCACTTGTGGTCGACATTAGCTCAACAAATACACTTCAACACTCCAAGTGCTTCAACGGTCACACTTCAACACCCCCTCAAGATAGGCTCGGAGTATAGGAAGAGCCAATCTTCCAAGGAAGACCCGTCGAAACTAAACCGTGCCACCATCATCTTCAGGACACCACATTGAATTGCTCGCTTTGAGCTTAAGAACACGCCTTCTTCTTGTAGTTACTACATCAAGGATCGCCATTCAATCAACACACTTATTAGAGCAACTACATCTTGGACCATTTTTTGATTTAGCATAGCTATCTTGATGCAGCGCCATGGAAAAATAGTAAACCAACCCGGAAAATTATGAAACTTTGCGGAGACATCAAAACAGCCATACAAAGCACCGGGAAAAAAATGGATCAAAGGTTCACGGTTTGAAAGTTATGACTAATTCCCAAAAAGCTGTTCAATGATACACCCCTAATCCGAGTTGGGATTGCTTTTGGAAGTCATGAACTTCTTCTTTGCTTCGAACCTAAGGGATAAGTCCGTCCTTCATCTTGTAGCCAAGACCTTCTCCCCCATGAGCTTTCTTCCAACGCCAAGAACAACTTTGATTCCTTAGCGCCCAGCCCATGTCTTTGCCAAAAGCTTCAGCTTCTTGGGTCTCGGAGCCCCCATCTTGTTCTATAACCTTTCTTACTTGGAGCTTGCTTGGATCACCATTCAAGGTGAACCACCCAGCCTTCTCCTTCTTAAGTCTTCACGCCAAAATGATCTCCCTTCTCCTTGATGCTTCTCCATGCCATGACAAGCTTTTGATCTCACGAATTGAATTTTTTTTTTTTAAACTTCCAAGGATCTGGTTTCCAAGGAGTAAACCGAGGGATGATCTTGATACAACCCTTTAACAAGGCTGTGTGCGGATCTAGACTCCAACACACAAAAATAACAAAGGAAAGGATTTATGTGTAGATTTAGTTTCTTACTACAAAAATCCACAAAGAAAAAATTGTGAGAGCAACAAGCTAAACCCACAAAAACTCTCTCACTCAAGAAGAGATCCTTGGAGGTGCTCTTATAGCAAAAACCCCCAAATCTAAAAAAATCTAAACTAAGCTTCCCCTAGGCAACAAGCCTAAGGGAGCCACGAAATTTCTCTCACTTTGTCACCAAGGACCTTGCTCTGATACCATGTAGAAAAATTGAGAAGAAAACAAGAAAAATCACACCCACAAATCCCTCTCTTCACGTAACCAAGAACAAGAGAGAGAGATAAGAGATGTTTTTACTTTCTTAATTTCTTCTTCTTAATCAATTATAACCATAATTATAAACATTTATATCCAAAGCACTAAAACACCTGTGCTTAAAATGACAACCACATAAAAAATGTGGCCTAAAATCTCCACACTTTCCCACTAATACAAGTAGGCGGTTGGAGAAAATATCTAGCCCTGGGGCACTGTTCATCCCGTATGCTACTGTTCATACAGAGACACAAACCATCTTGAGATTACTATTCATCTACGTGAGTCTTCATCTTCGTGTTCCATGAGGTCACTATTCATGCTGTTAATCTGTACTATTCTGTCATGATCACTATTGCTGCTGCTAAGCACTATTCTTGCTGGCTAAGCAATATTCCTTGATAGAATCCGACCATTGATCTTGAAGTTCTTCACTAATCTTGGTCCATCCGCACCAAATCCTCAACAACATTATTCAACCACAGGCACAAGCAATCATACCTAACCATAATGAGGCCGAGGGCTTTGATTCCTGGCCTTTTACTCTTCCCTTGCGTGTAGGTACTTGTCTTCACCAAACTTCAGTTTTGCCACTCTGATTCGCTTAAGCTCCCCACTTCTTGGCTCAGCTTCTCTTTCTTGTCTCCGGACCTCTTGTCTTGATCTTTGTCTCGACTTCAAGCTCCTCGGATAACATCTTTCTACCGCCTTCTCGCACACATTGTCAATGGCTTCTTTGGTCACTCTTGGGAGTTTCCTCTATCTGTTGGCGCCACTTCCAGCTGCTTCTCAAACACCACTCATTGGTTTCACCTTCGCTTTCCTATAACTTTCTAAGTGCTGCCTTCAGATGCATTTCCGTCAATCTCTATAAGTAGCCTTCAGATTACTTTTACCAGTCAGCCCTGCATGTTTGGTTCACCCTTCAGCAGCCCTTCCTCGATGTTACGCCTTTGGTATGAGTTTCAACAATCACAAACCCTAAACCCTAAACCCTAACACTTACATCTCAAACACTAAACCCTACATGATATGATCATGGATAGCAAGGAAGACATGGAGCACGTTACTTCGGAACATGAACCCGAGGATGCTAAGCTTGAGCTGAGGATGCACTTGGAGATGAGGACGTGTTAAATACACCAAGTGGACGAACGACACGAGCTAGAAGCAAGCTTATTAAACCAGCCAAACGGAGGAATGCTTAGACACTTAAACCTGGAGGAAGAAGAAGTTGTCCAACCACTCTGGTTTTGATACAAGTTCAACAGCATCAACAAAGGATTCAAAGTGATACATGAGTGCTCTTTTTTCCCTTGTCAAGTTTTGTCCCAATGGGTTTTCTTGACAAGGTTTTTAATGAGGCTTGTATTACTTCACCACTATCCATTTGTTGATCCCAAAGCAGGCCCATCTCATCACGTGGCCCATTAAAGACTTTCACCCAAACTCTATTTTCTTTTGTTGTTGTTTCTTTTCTATATAACTCTCTTGAACTCTATTTTCGGATCCATATAGTCTTTTTTTATCAAAAACCTTTCTGAATTCTAGATCTTCTTTTTGGTGTGTCATATCCAATTGAATCCAAATTCTCGTGTATAATATCAGAGATTTCACCTTGGTTTACTTGAGGAATTTCAGAGCCTCTAAGTGAAGCCCTTCGCCCCCTTTCCATTCTGTTCTGCTCGGATCTTGACACAGACGTTCTTTTCAAGATTACTAAAAAAGATAAAATGGTATCGAGCTAACCAATCTGCAAGTTAAGTGTTCTAGACCTTCTCGATTCATTTGTAAATCTGAATAAACCGATTTATCTTGTCATTCAGAGTCTTATCTTTCATATTTGCTGTCGAATCATCTTGTTCTAGGTTGTATTCTGATAGTTATACCTGTTTGAATTCTGGATCTTTAGGAAAACGATTCTGCGGAAAACTATCTGTTCATCTTCTGTATTGCTCGATTTTTCTAGAATGCTTGTGACTTGTTTTTGATGTTTCGATCATTGATTCTGTTGCTAGGATGAGTTAAATTGTTTTTAAAACTAGAATCATAATTTTCGGAGTTAAACTGAAATTTAAATCAATTTTAATCACACCCCCTGTCTGTCTTTTCAATCTTTGTGTGTGTGTGAAGAAAATTTTATTAGATCTGTTCTAAGTATTTTCTTTCCAAGGACGTTTTACTGGTGTTGTGTGTTGATACTTCAGGAAGGATGTCTGAACCAGAAGATGAAGAAGCCAGCCACAGGCGCAACAACAAACTTCTTATCGGGCCATGACAGCCAAAATGGAGCAAATCATGAACACCAAAATAGAGTCTCTCCGCCCAAAAACATGAGGATAAGAACAAATCGTGAATCTAGCTCAGAACTGTCTAGACGTCACAAGATTTCCAAAGACATCAAGAGATGAAGAGGCAAAAGAGTACTACAGCAAACAAAGTAGTGCTTCTCATGGCAGCCGGAAGAACACCTATATGTGCACAAGAAGCAAGAGATAGACAACCAGATCCCTTTGGCTTCAAAAATCAAAAATTCCACCATTCCATGGGAAAATGATCCAGATGCATATTTAGAATGGGAAAGGAAGATTGAACTCGTCTTCAATGATCACCACACCAAGATCAAGCAGGTAAGAGTTGCTACAGGATTTTAGTGACTATGCTCTCAGCTGGTGGGATCAATTGGTTACTTCAAGACGTAATGGAGAATATCCGTAGAGACATGGAGAGAAATGAAGGCCATTATGCAAAAGAGATATGTTCCTAGCCATTATCACCTTGAGCTGCTGAGGAGACAAAGAGTAAATGATGACCATTCTTCTTCTAGAGGGTGAACATTTTTCATTGTTCATATCTTGATTGTGGAGTTAACATGGAACAAGAGAAAAGAGAAGATGTACAGCAGAAGCATCCTCGTGAAGGAGACTTTTAAAGTAGAGATTCAGAGATTGAAGAGATGCTACACAAAGCTCTTTCTTTCGAGCATCAAGTTAATTTCAGAGGAAGAAGAAGTTGATTCCGATTTGTCCACAGAGCATTTAGACTCGCCGCTAAAGGAGAATTGTTGGAAATTCAAGATGATTCATATAGTTCCTATGGTTGAAGAAGTGCAGAGCAGATTATTCATTCTGAGTGCATAATTCAAGAGGATGAATCAAAAGATATTGAGGCTTCATTTCCTATTGAAAATGGTGATGATGAAGCATTTGCACAACCAGGAAGGTATACCTTGTCCCTACACCTGGATCCTTATATTTTGGATTTTGTTGCTGAAGAAGTAGACTATGGGATAAGAAGTTGCTGACGATCCATATGATTGTGAGTTTCAAGATGCAATGGATTCAAGGCACATGTGGTTGTATAATTGTTGGAAGTTAAGAAACTGGTTCCGATATGAGATTATTTATAATCCAACTAAATCCAAGAAGTGGATTTTATTTTTGGAGATTCAACGCCCGAGAAGCCAGAGAAGTGTGTCAAAGTTTTGATCTTGGAGTTTCTGAAATCAAATGTAAGGGAGGAATTTCCGATTTTAGAAAATGGAGTGATGAGTATTTTCTTGATTTTGGATATAACGGAATGAAGAGGGCTGATGAATTGAAGACAACGCTCAAGAAAAGGAGTGAACTGTTTGAATGGCTTGTCATGATATTTGGTTTGTCTAATACACCAAGTAATTTTAAGAGGTTGAAGAGTAGAAACTACACAACTTGCTGGAAAGTTGTAGTAGTTTACACTGAAAATATTTTGGTGTATAATAAGAACGTGGAGGAATATTCACATCACCTAAGGGGTGGTATATGAGGATTATGGCATTTTGGGTGATGAAAATTCAGTGGATGAAAGCAAGGAGAAAGCTATAAGGAGTTAGCTCGTTCCAAGTGAAATCAGATAAGAGGAGCTTCAAGGCTTTGGTTCTTTTGATAGACGTTTTGTTGAAGAATCTTAACACCATCCTTGTTAAAAGGGAGCAAACACACACCTCTCCACCATTAAACATTGTTGGTGTGGAAAAAGACCCAAGAGGAGAGCCCAAAGAAGACAAGCCTGATTAGGTCCATCAAATTTCTTTTTAAATTGGCCCAATAGGAGGAAGAAGGCACACAAGCACGTCAAAAAAGTCAACAAAGGCTGTGTGATATTTTTCTAAACAAGCGGTGCTTCTTGTTGTATTTTGAGCTGCTCCTTTTGTTATCTGAACTATAAGGACTGATGTAACTATTATTGATTGTCAAGTAGAAAAAAAAAATATTCAGCCAAAAGGAAAAAAACATCAAACCTTGTTTTCTTTTGCTAATCTTCAAAAAATTTAACCCAAAATCTACATGGTATCAGAGGCAGATTAGTTCTTCAAGACCTACTTTCTTTCAGAAATACAAACACTATCACTCTGTTTTCCAATGGAGAAGCAGAAACAAATCACTCTTCCAATTGTTCTCAAAGGAGACACCTATCTTCTGTGGTCAAGAACCACAAGAACTGCCTTGAGAAGCCGTGGCTTATGGAGCATATTGAAGGTTCTCAAGAGATGTCAAAAGACAGGGGAGAAGAAGGCTGAAGGATGAAGGAGCTGTGGAGTCTCCACTCAAAGCCAGCACC
The DNA here is from genome assembly GCA_028015245.1 of Cardamine occulta. Classification (NCBI taxonomy): domain Eukaryota; kingdom Viridiplantae; phylum Streptophyta; class Magnoliopsida; order Brassicales; family Brassicaceae; genus Cardamine; species Cardamine occulta. Next base: position 21,898,212 of record CM051372.1, read on the forward strand.
AGCCAATATGATTATAAGTGGATTCAAGAGGACCAGCTTGTTCTTATGTGTTCTCCAAAGGTTCACTAGAGCAATCCATCCTTGCAGCATATTCCTATTGTGAAACTACAAAGGAGCTTTGGGACACTCTTATGAGTGTTTATGGAAATATCTCCAATCTCAGCAGAATCTTTGAGGTTAAGAAAGCTTGAACAATATTCAACAAGGGAACAATTGTTCAAAGACTTTTTGGAGAATTCAGGGTCTATGGGCAGAACTGGTCGCTTTAGACCACCCACTACCGATGTGAAGGAGTTGAATGAGAGGCGGAGCAAGATCAAGTAGTTGGACTTTACTACTCTTAATGGATCGTTCAAGGGTTTGATTCACCATATCTTAAGGTTTGAAAAAGCTCCCTAGCCTAAATGAAGTATGCATGATGATCCTATGAGGAAGGATCAAAGGGTGTCTTTCAGGGAACTAGTGAAACATTGCGAGTAAAGGCTCATTTCAATCAACTGAGAAGAGGAAAACCTATAGTGATCATTGCAAGAAGTCAGGACATACCAAGGAGAGACGCTGACGCTCAATCCTCACTTAAAAACCAAAGTCTAAAAGGAAATGAGTCATACTACAAGAGGAAATGCTCTTCGAGGTGATGATGTTGTAGAGAAGGTCGGACTTGGATGCACTCATCAAGAGCATCACCAAGCTGACAGAATCTGAAGAGTTTCTAGTTCCGAGCTTCATATACCTATTATTATAGACCTAGGCCACACCATGATTAGTGACTCAGAACCGTCGCCACAATGCGAAACCACAACCTGGGAAAGTTAGTATCGCTAATGGTAAAGATATAGCGAATAGAGAACGGAGAAAGGAATGTTTAGTAAGAACTCAAAGCCTCTATAGAGGACACCAGAATTAACGCCCAATTTACTATCAGTTCAAAAGGTGCACACAGCGATCTTGAGTATACGAGTGCGTCCATTGACGATGTATTGTTTCAGACAATAGTCGTAAAACACTATTTGGGGAAGGAAGCAATAAGAATTACTTTTACGCTTTGGATAGTATTCAATGTTGCCATACTCACCATATATGGAGTCTGCTTCAAGGACACTTTTGGCATTCTGGACTGGATCATCCACATTAACTTGTCCTAAACTTGTTTCTCCTGAGCTAGATCAAGATCACCTACGACGCGGAAGGAGATCTCTGGGTAGCATTGTAGAGTTGTTTTTCCTCAGTCACCAATCGTATAACCCAATGCTTTGATCCAATTAATTCTGATTCGACAGCCCCATGTGTTTCCCAAAAATCATTATAAATATTTCGGTATCCTTTATCGATGAGAAGTCCAAGTATACATGGGTTACTTCTCCCGCCATCAAAAAGTCATGTTTTTGAAGCTTTTGAAAAGTTATACAACTATGTGTTAACACAACACGGACAAAGATAAAAGCATTTATGACAACGTGGAGAAAGATACAAGTAATCGGTTAAAAACAAGTTGGAGAAGGAAGGATTGTTCATCAGAGATTCTATGCTTGCACTCTTCAAAGAGAATGGCGGTCTCGAAAGTAAGAATAAACACTTAATAGAAATTGTGAGGACTCTTGTGTTTGATAGAGGAGTTCCCAAGGAATATTGGGGAGATGCATTCACGATAGCCGCTTATTGATCAATCGATCGCGAACCAATCAACTTGAAGGAGTTTTCCTTATGAGGTTCTAATGGCACTATATCTAGCATTAATCATCTGGAGGGTATTTGGACGTGTTATGTCTTTATTCCAGTTGCTTAGAGAAACAATTAGAACCCAAGAGCATCAAATGTATATTTATAGGTATTCATCAACAAAAAAGGGTATAGAGCGGTATGAACCAAGTGCCGGAGAACGTATTTCTCAGAGATGTTAAGTTTGATGAAGCCAAGGGTCTTTTGATAAGAAAGACTGGAAGAGCTTAGAAGTCCTCACTTCTTCCACGACAAAGCAGCTAATTTAGCAATTTATCCTCGATGGTTTAAACATACTTATTAATCCAAAACTAACGAAACCAAGAGGAAGAGGACAATCAAGAAACAACTCAAATTGGAGGCACTATGAGGAAGGTGGGGACCACTGATCAGATTGAGGAAGGAGAGCCTACTCCAAAATCTAATGAACGACATTTAGAGGGGAATCTCAACAAGATGGATCAAGCACTTCCTCACGTAGTTGAAGTTGCCGAGGATTCAGAGGAGGTAGAATCTAGGAAGAATCAGCCCCACCTCTAAGAAGTAGTAATAGAGCGAGACATGGCCTAGAGAACTGGAGGAACATAGTTGACATAAAAAACAGTCATTATTTCATCCAATCTAAGTCTAAGGGCCGGGTTTCTCATCTCTAAGTGAAATACCGTTTTCTTTCCAAGATAGAGCAAACACAAGGTTCCCCACAAGTTATGAGGAAGCATGCTTAAGCAAAGTATGGGTTAAAGCAATGCAAGAAGAAATT
>CM051372.1:21900790-21926253 GCA_028015245.1 Cardamine occulta
TCTAGCCTCTAAGGAACTCCCCAAGCTTTAGAAGACTCCTCCCTCTTCCCTAGCCTTTCCGCCAACACCAAGCTCCAAGATCTCCCCTTACAAGCTTCTCTCAAGCTCACCTGACAGATCCGAGCTCAGAACTCCCTAGAACCCTTCCTCTTGCTCCCTAAGCTCACAGCAAGCTCACCCCACTCACCCAAGCTCACGCCGAGCTCTAGAAGCTTCAGCCACTCTTTTCCTCCAAGCTCACAAGCTCACCGCACAAGGAAAAACAAGCTTCTAACAAGAACTAAGCTTCCCCAACTTCAAACCACTTTCTCTACTCCTTTCCCTCTTTTCTCTCTCGTAAACTAGCTCCCCACTTCAGCCAAAAATGGCAACTCACGAGAAGAAGAAGGAGAAGGGAAGAAAGTCAACCAAACTTTCCAACTTTTGAGAAAAACCCCAAAACTTCCGAAACAACAAATGACACCCCCGGAACAAAATCCAAATTGATCAATTTCACCCGTTAGTCAATTTCTCGGGATTTGTCTAAGGTTCATAAACTCGAAAAAACATCCCAATTAATTAACCGATAATTAATTTCCGGGACACGGGCGTTACACTATGAACCCGTTCCATAGGTCTGGGTTTGCAACCAATTCCCTTGGAATGTCTTGCGCATTCCACTTGTCCTTCTACTCGTTTAGCCTGCGATAGTGTATCCTAGCAGCTTTTTTATAGAACTCATGTCTAACTAAAGATGTGAGTTGGGGTTTTCAAGTGAATTTTTGATGCAAAATTAAAAATTGAGATTAAAATTATATTATTTATAGTGAAAGTTAAATTAAAAAAATATTAAACCTTACCGCATATTGTCGAAACCACATTTCTTGATCATCCATAGGCATACTTGTGTACGTCGTGTACGTACGTTGTAGCATCTCCTTAAGCATCCGGTTTATGGACTTTGAGATTCTATTACCAGATTCGTCAAACGTACAAAAAAATGATATATTAGTTAAATATCAAAACTAATTAAAAGAATTAACAAATATTAAAAAATGAAAAGATTTTACCTAGTGGCTCATCTTTCACAATCCTGATGACGTAGAGTAAAGAGTTCCTTCCCTGGTTGAGATACAAAGTTTTCAACACTCATTTGGGAGCGGAGAAAAAAATGCTGCAGCGGTAATTGAGTTTCGGGAATATGAGTGCGGGGAACCACCTGTCTCGGTAATCAAACGATGGTAGCCACCATAGTTCCTGAAAAAAAGTATAATGAAATTAGCAATAAAATTTTAAATTCTATAACAAAGTAAAAATATTTATTACAAATTAAATATAAACATGTATAAAATTTTGAAAATCCTAACAATAAAATTCTCAAAAAACTTTAATTTGAAAACATCAATTTAAATTAACAAAAACAATACAAAATTTCCAAAACAATAAAAAATAAATTAAATCCACAAAGAATTAAATTAACAAGATTTTTTAAAAAATAAAAAAATTTGTTATGTATAAAAATCTAAAACTCCAAACAATTTCTAAACTAATCCAATTTTATATCCTAACAATTTAACTAATTCAATGTTCAATTTTCCATTCAAAATCAAAATCAAACCAATCTAACATTCAAACAATTCAATTCCATAATCTAACCAACCATATATGCAAAACAAAATCCTAATTAAATCTAACTATCCAATTCCTAAATATAACTAATTAAATCTTAAATCCAACAACCCAAATCCTAAATCTAACAACCCAAATATTCAATCTAACTTAAAACCCCTATGAATCTAATAAAAAAGTTTAGAAACTTACAAGTTTGAGGGATTTTTGAGCCATGGCGAGGTGGGATTAGCGGATCTAGAAAGGATTTGAGAAAATCGAGAGGAACTGGGGTTTTTAGGTGTTTTCTGTAACATCCGTAATTTGGATATTTGGAGTTTTAGTTGGAGAAATTAAAAGTAAGGGCTGAATTGTATAAAAAAATTTGTGGCTGGCGGTTAAATTGATAATTTCAAAAGTTGTGGGGCCGATTTGTAAAGTTGGAAAACTTGGAGGACTGATCGCTGTATTTGTCAAATTTTGATGAAACCCTATTTCTTCTTCTATAAGTCACGTCGCAGCAGCCTTTCCCGTGATTTGTTTATCGCCTCCATCTAGCAGAAGAAAATAGAAGAGGTTGCTGAGTTTTGCGTGAGGGAGGAGAGAAGAGCTTTGGTGTTGATCGTTTGGTTTGGTCAGTTCGGTCGTTGCTGTGGGCGAAGCTCAAGTCTCTATCTCTCATCTCTCACGGTAAGGGTCCTCTCTTTGGTTAGTTGTTCGTAACTGTCGGATCCTTTGTTGTTAAGCCGCGAGGGTGGCGTATTATTGGATAGCGTTGATGGTCGAGATCGTGATCGGTGGTATGGTGGAGTCACGGGGCACATCGCGTCTAGGAAGTTGTCGGCGTTGTGGAGATTGTCGTGAGCGGCAATGGCGTGGTGTCAACGACACATATAAGGGTTGAGATCGTCATTGAGTTTGGTGAGGATGTGACGGAGAGTGGCGGTTATGGTGGGAATAGTTGATCGGTGGCGTTGTGGTGGCTGGTCGGTGTTGTTGTAGTTGAGTTTCGATGAGGTTCGTCAGAGGCGGGCGTTGATCGGTCGTGATCGGTCACGTCATGAACGGTGGTGTTGTTGCAGAGTGTTGTCGAAGAATCATGTTTTTTGTCGTGTAGTGATTATTAAGTTGTGTAGCTATATTAAGTTTTATTATTTTATTATTATTATGTTGTGGATTCGAGGATTTGAGGGTATAGACAAGTTGTGGAAAAGTTTCCGGAAAAGTTGTGTCGAAAAGTGCTAGTGGTTAAGGTGAGTGCGATCAGTGGTCATATGATTTCTGAATTATTTCGAAATAATTCAATGTTAGATTAATTACGTGTTTTGTGATTTTAGCGGTGTTTTTATTCTTTGAGATAAATTCAAGGAAAATTGCTAGAAATTGCTGTTATTTATGAGATTATTTTATGTAATTTTTCTATGAATTATTGTTGAATTAATTGTTGAGAATTAATTGTTTTAGTCAATTTTGGGTGTTTTAAATTGCCGTTGATTGATTTAATTCATCAGTTTGCTATAAATTAATTTTATTAAATCATTGTTGTGTTGTTTGTCGAGTCCGGACATTTGATTATGTCGGAGGGGTATTTTCATAATTTTGTCCTAATTGACCTAGTAGACGGGTTGATCGCCTCCTCAGTATTTATTAAATCTTGGCTGCGTCTATTGTAATAAGCGTATGAGGAAAGGATAAATCTAGATGAAGCTTCGTGGATTTGCGGTGATGGACCGGGATTATAGCGACCGCACTTTTATTTTTTTTGCATAATAAATATTTAACATTAAGCAGTTAATACAACGTGCGGACTCGCCAAAAAGCTGCAACTTAGCGGTTCTACCGACCGCATGAAATAACGATTAAAACTTTAAAACACAAGTCCTAATCATCCTCCCCGGCGCCTTGATTCCACGATCACACCTTATCTTTACCTGCGTCGACAAAAGTGATGCATCAACATTTGAAAAACCAAGCGGCGAGTGAGATTGATCCTCCCAACAACAGGTTATATGAAAGCTACACACAATTTAAAACAACCACAGCAACAAGAAAATCAATCACCACAGCAAAATCAATTTCTAACACGACTAAATTCACGCATGAAGATAATCTACCACAGCCAGAATAGTAAACCCACTTCCACAAAGTGAATAGTATTCCGTAGCATGAATAGTAAAATTAATATTCATCACCTCCAAAACAAGCACAAAGATTAAATTTATGCATGAAAATAATCTACTACGGCGTGAATAGTAAACCCGCTTCGGTAGCATGAATAGTATTCCGCCACATGAATAGTGAAACATTCACTATGCATCAACACCAAGAAATCAACCACAACGATATCTAACACGATTAAATTCACCTGAAGATAATCACAACAGCCGGAATAGTAAACCCGATTCCGCAGCATGAATAGTGAAAATCACTATTCATCACAAACAAAATCAACATCGATTTCCTAACAAGATTAAATTCACGCATGAAAATAATCTAACAACCACCGGAATAATAAACCCGCTTCCGCAGCGTGAATAGTATTCTGCGGCATGAATAGTGAAATTCACTATTCATCACCACTTACCAAAGCGAAATCACACAAACCATCAATTCAATCTTAGATTTTTCCCAACCAACACTCTGAGAGCACCACAAGCATGAATCAATGGTTCCCTAACCATTCAAGCCTAACAAAACAACCCGATTCACACTAAAATTCCACAAAATCAAATCGGAATCATCATGACCAAATCGAAATCCCAAGGACCCCCCCAAAAGCATTCATGAACTTTTGGTCACAACTCACCTTAGCTATTGAAGAATCAGGCCAATATTGAAGTTCCCAAGCTGAGAAAACTCCTCCTTTCTTCCCTTAGCTCACGGCAAAACTCAAGCTCCAAGGGCTTCCCTTTTAAGCTCCTCCCAAGCTTCACACACAACAGATCCGAGCTTCAGGACTCTTCTCTCACTTCCTCTTGCTCCCCTAGCTCACGGCAAGCTCACCCAAGCTCAGCCCAGCTCATGCCAAAACTCACAAGCTTCAGCGACAACCTTTTCCCCAAGCTCCACTGGCTCCACATTAGCAAGAACTCAAGAAAAACCAAGCTTCTCTAAGCTTTTTCTCCTTTTCTCTCTTCTTTATCTCTTCTTTCTCTCACGCCAAGTTCAGCTCTCAAGCTCTCAACCCTTAGCCAAAAACCACGATGGAGAAGAAGAAGAAGAAGAAAAAAAAAAAGTCAACACAATTTCCTTCCTTTTGAGAAAAACCTAAACTTTGAAACAATTTATGACACCCCGGGACAAATCCAAATTAATTATTTCAACCTAATAATTAATTTCTCGAGATTGTCTAAGGTTCATAATCTCTAGGCTCTGGAACCACGGATGTTACAATTCTTCCCCACTAACATAGATTAGGCCTCGAATCTATGTTACCGATCATCTCCAATGAACCCGAATCATCATAGCGATTACTCAAACCTTGGCCAGCCCGTAACACACACCTACAGGTACCGCATGTACACGAGGCCCATTAACCTCCGGGGTTTCCCGCTCCGGTCTCTCTATGCTTATGACACCGTAACATCATATGTACTTATTGCTCGTCCCGAGGGCTCAAGACACCGCATCGTCTCCGAACTCTAGGCTCTAACATACCCGCGGGATATCCTCTATACCTCGCAGGGTATAACCCGTACCACAGCACCTAAGACACAGCATCTCCGAGTTACGGGTATCTGCGTACCACTCTCCTCGGGGCAATATACCCTCATGGGTCTCCGATATCACATACCTCTCAATTCTAGGCCATATAACCTTCATGAGTCTCCGATATACTTTTACCCTCAAGTCGCGCAATATAACCTCGTCTGGGTTATACACCTTACGAATCCATGGTATCGTATATCACTCTTGGTTATATACCCTCGAATCCACGGTATCTCATATCACTCTCGGCTATACTCCACGGGTCTAGATACATTGCCAGTTACGCTTATCGGTCCCGGGTCCTTGAGTTAACGGCACTAAAGCACCCAGTCCTCTCGGCGAGCAATAAATCACACATATCTATAAGCATCTCGATTTAACTACCTCCCGTGATCTGTGTAAATTCTCTGCAAACCTTGGCATCACCCATATCCACACCTAGAATATCTGCGTGCGTAACCCAACCCGGCTATCGCATATATACCTAACTGCCGGGTATCTCATGACATACACGGTCATCACCGGCTAACACCTTAGCGGTCCCGGACAATGTAACCCTATCGCATCTTGTCCTTCTCGTTCCTCCCTAGTGTTAGCTTGCTTTAGAAATTTATCAAGGCGACTTAAGCCAGACCAGCTTCACCACTTAACCAATATGCGCAGTTAATCGTTAATACGAACGTAATAAAACAAATAAGTACCATACGTTCGTATCTTCCAACTCACCACATTAAACAGTCCCATGGCTTCCCCGGTCCTGTCGCTTGACTCATTCCCCGAACAAACCTAACTGGAAGCACACAGCACCAACGTGGGGCCATCACTAGCCACTCATCCCCTCACCAATAAGAACCACCGTCTTATTACTCACTTGCGTGCGCTTTTTATCACCAAAGCGTAATGCAAAACCATGATTTCATAAGTCAAACAATAATAAGAAAACACATCTTATTATCCGATCATAATGTAACATCGTTCGCTGGCGGAAATATAATATGATACATATAGCATCACGGTACAAACCCGAACTGGAACCACTCGATGGAACCCATACGCAACCTGTCGGAACCACTTTGAATCGCACTTCCATCCGAGCCTCTGGCTCCCCAAGTTTCCTCTTGCACCCCATCACGAGTCCCTCAGAACTCACATCGTCAGAATCTTCTTCGGTGAAGCTCCTTGACCCTCCGGCTCGAGAACTCTTAAAGGTCTCGCCTCCAGCGATCATATTGGGTTAGAGATCGGCGGAATCTCACCCAATACCTCGTCACCCCTATGTAAACACTTCTTCAACATCGACACATGAAAGACCTTATGAAATGCATGCATAATCTTGGGTAACTCCAACCCGATCGCTACCGGTCAAACCCGCTCTACAATCTGGAGCGGCCCGTATACCTCCGGACTCGACTTGAGTCAGGATAATGGACCTGTTAGGACCTCTCAACAAAGCCATCTTGAGATACACTCTATATCCCACCTCAAACACAAACTCTTTCCGCCTCTTATCGGCATAACTCTTTTTGCCGATCCTGGGCCCTCTTTCATGTTCAGCTTCAAAACCGGATCTTCTCCAGTGGTTTCCTGAACAAAACTCGCACCCAATGTGCTCCTCTCCCCCACTGGAGTCCAACACAAAAGTGTACGATATAGCCTCCCATACAGAGCCTCGTATGGAGCTATCCCAATACTCGCCTGGTAGCTATTGTTATACGTAAACTCTACCAAGCTCAAGTGATCCACCCAATGACCACACCAATCCAGCACGCACATCCTTAACAAATCCTCTAGAGTCTGGATGGTCCTCTCAGACTGCCCATATGTCAGAGGATAATGAGCCGTACTCATGTGCACCCTGGTGCCCATCTTCGTCTGAAATGCATTCCAGAACTCAGATGTGAACTTAGGATCCTGGTCCGAGACAATGCTCACTGGTACTCCATACAGTCTCACAATCTCCTGCACGTACTTCCTAGCCAAAACTGCAGACCCATCGGTCTTCTTAATGGCCAGAAAATCGCACTTAGTCAATCGATCAGCGATGACCCATATAGCATCCTTGGTCAGGCTGGTAATCCCACCATGAAATCCATCGTGATCGTATCCACTTCCACTCTGGAATGGGTAAACTCTCAACAAACCACTCGGAACACGATGCTCTGCTTTCACTAAGCGCTACGTTGCGCCCGCGACCCGATTAGCAACATCCTTTGTATCCGACCCGATGATAATACGCTTAAGATCGGTACATCTTAGTTTCTCCTGGATTAATCAAAAACGTACTTCGCGTAGGCCTCACTCAAGATCTCCACCTCGAATCCTCATCCAAAGATGCGCGTACCCTCCCACTCACAAGGATAGTGCCATTGGAATACCGATACTTAGAACCCGATTCTCTCGAAGCCTTAACCGGTCCTCGTCTTTTTCTGAGCCGGCCGAACTCTACTTCAAAAGATCCGCCTTATTAGCTGCCTCTAAGCCCAGCGGTTCCTGAGATACAACACAAGCGTAATGTCCTAATCTCAGCTCACCAAAGACTCAACCTCATGCTTAGGGCCAAAGCCACCCACTTCCGACTTAACGCATCTGCAACCAGATTAGCCTTACGAGGATGGTAAGCTATATCTAGATCATCATCGGCCACTAGCTCCAACCAGCACCTCTGCCTCAAATTCAACTCAGGTTGAGTAAAAATGTACTTCAGGCTCTTATGATCTGTGAACACCTGCACCTTTCCGCCATAAAGATAAGATCTCCAAATCTTTAAAGCGAAAACCACCGCAGCCATCTCAATATCATGGGTAGGGTAGTTGCACTCATGCTTCCACAGCTGCCGGGAAGCATAGGCAATAACCTTCCCCCGCTGCCAATACTAGAGTACTAGTCAGCAAGGCCTTCAGTTTCGCAAAACTCTTCTCACACTCCGAGGACCACACGAAAGGAACATCCTTTCCCGTCAGCTTCGTCATAGACTTAGGCAAACTCGCGAAACCCTTAACAAACCACCGATAATAACCTACCAACCCGAGAATACTCCTAATCTCGGTGGCCTTCCTCGGCCTCGGCCAAGCACTAATCTCCCGAACCTTCTCTAGGTCCACCGAAACCCCCTCCGTCGAGATAACGTGACCTAGAAAACCGATCTCGCTGCCAGAAGTTGCACTTGCTCAACTTAGCAAACAACTTCTGCTCTCACAGCTTCGCAAGAACTACATGAAGATGCACCTCGTGCTCTTCCAGGCTCTTCGAAAACACCAAGATGTCATCGATAAAGATGATAACAAACTCATCCAGATACTCCTGGAAAATGCTGTTCATCAATCTCATAAATGCAGCAGGAGCATTTTTTAACCCAAATGGTATCACCATAAACTCGTAGTGGCCTACTTGAGATCTGAAAATTCGTCTTTCGAATATCTACCTCATCGATAGGAATCGATGATATCCGATGCCAAGTCAGATCTTGGAGAACCAAGTAGCCACTCTTTCTTGATCGAACAACTCATCAATCTGAGAAGAGGATAAATGTTCTTCACTTTGTGACTCGGTTAAGTCCTCATTAGTCAGCGCAGCAAAACTCTCATCCTTTTTCTTCTGCAAACAATACGGTGCCTCTCACGGTGAAGTACTTAGGCGAATAAATCCTTTACTCCATACTCTTCCGGCTTCTTCTTGACTCTGCCATCTCTGCGGGAGCCATCCTATAAGGTGCCACGGATATCGATGCCGTCCTGGTTCCAACTCAATCGTGAAAGGATCCGACCTGAGCGGTGGCAACCCTTGCGGCTGGAACACATCGGGAACTCCTAAACCACTTGAATATCCCCTACCTTAACCTCTCCAACAGCCTACAGCAAAATGGTAGCAAATCGCCTCCGACTTCTCTCGATTATCGCTTCGGCCTGCATAACCAGAGATCACGAGACTCCAGAAGTCGGTCTCACCCCTGATACACCAACCTCCCCATACCTCTCTCGAACTTCGGAGGCAGCCCCATGACGATCCAGATCGCTTTGAACTTCCCGAGGCAATCCATGCCCAAAATGACATCGTATAGCTCCACAGGCAGATAATCAAATCGGCGAGGCTAGACTCTCACACTACTGAACATCCACATCTCCAACCCGACTATGAATCATCGGGAGCTTCCCTCCAGCAACCTCCACGAAACCCAAACTCACCGGGCTCAAGCGAACATTAGCCTTCTCGGCTAATTTAAAATAACAAGCAATCGCGATGCTCCGTGTCAAACAATACATGACACTCAACACCCCCAACACACAAGGTCCCTGCAAAAATCGTGTGCCTAGAACCTTAACACCCAACAAGCACCAAAATTCCCCCACGCAAATTGAACTTAGATAAGTCTAAGAAAATACCTGTGATCGGCCCGGAACTTCGGCTCTCGGACTCGGCGATGGAATACACTCGGTCGCTGCTGCCACCGGCTTAGCAGGCTCACTGTGGCCTCTCGCTCTGCGCGACTTGGGACCTAGGTCTAATTTGCCTCACCTCCTTGCAGTAAAAGTACACCCGAGAATCCACTCGTACTCCGCCCTTCCAAGGGCAGCTCGCCAATCTGTAATCCGTCCTCCCACACCCAAAGCAACCCAGACCGCCTCAGCTACCACTTGAAGCGCCATCACGCTTCCGCTTTTATCCGGGCATCGGCCTACCGTCTCTGCTCGGAACAGACTGCTGTGGCACAGATCTACTTGAAGACTTCGGGATGCAGATACCACCTCATCCTTCGGACCCTCCTCCAGCAACACCGCAGTCTCAACCAACTCATCAACCGTGCAAAAAGATCCTAACCATGCAGCAGTTCTGAAGTCAACCCTAAGACCCATCGAGAATCTTTGCACGGGCATTTCACTCTCGGCCTCAAATCCAACATATGACCGAGGCAGTTGAACTCCACTTCATACTCGCGTACCGACCGATCCCCATGAGTCAATCTCGCTAGCCTTGACTCTAACCGGTTAAACGCCTCCTGAGTGAAAAACTTGGAGTTAAACTCCTCCACAAAATCCACCGAAGCCATGTTGGCCTGAAATCTCCGGGCTGCCACACTCCTCCACCAGAGATGCGCATCACCCTCCAGATAATGGACCGCAATGTCCTTTTTGGTATCCCACGGGACACCTACTCGAGAGGAAATTCCTCTTAACCTCTTCGACCATGCATCAACATCCTCGAGTTAGAACCTCGAGGGAAAAACCACATGCTTATCCTCTGCATCTGCTTCTATCATCCTAAGGTAGGATGGGAGCTCCTCGGCAACCACGGCTGCTACCCGGGGGCTGAAACTCAACACCCACGAACCCACGGGAGCCTGGCGGTACGCTTCTCTGGTAACCGCTCCAACAACACCATCGAGATCAGCCAGCGATCAATAGGAACTTTTGTTACATCTGACCAGAATCGAGGCTCGCTCCCGAACCTCGGTACAAGCAAAGATTTCAGCAGCAATAGCCAACCCAAACCACACCTCCGGTTTGCAAACCAAGAGCCGGACATGATGGCATTGATTTAACGGCTTATTAAAAGCCAAGAAAAAAGTGACGATGGAGGTTACCAAGAAGTTTCTTGAGATAGCGAAAAATATGGACCGCTCCGCTGCCCTCAACAACAAAATGGAGACCATAAATTCCAAGCTGCCCTATTTAGAGAGCAAAGTGCTTCTACTTTCCCCCGTCAAACTGGCGACTCGGGAAAATCAATCCAAAACCCCAAGGGTATGCTCCGCCATCAGTGCAACTTGCCCCGCAAGCTATCACCAAATGGGATCTGTCATCCACTCTTGAGGACGGTGAAGAACAAGTTGGGGGAGCGTTCTGCAACATATCAGCGGAGACATGCGCTATCACCCTCGCGGTGGAAAGAACTACCTACCAAGAAGGACCCACCAAGGGTAACGAAGTTCAAAATGGGGAGGATCTCTGTCAAACTAAAGATGAAGAAAACCGACTCGATGGACAAACTCGGTCTACCAATCGAGTCAGGGGTCCAACAAATGGGAAGCAAGATAAGTTCGATGAAGGAACTCGGTCAGTAGACCGAGTCAATGCTCCACATGTGGGAAAATTAGCTTTTGTTCCTCCTGCGTATAAGTCCCCACTCCTTTTTCCAAGAAGATTCAAGAAAGAGTTAGTGAAAAAGTATCGAGCTCTTTTCGACAAGAAGATACAAGAGATAGAAATCGGGATGCCTGGTAGATGCTTTCGTGCTTTTGCCCCATATCCTAAATTTTTGAAGGATGCGATAGTGGAAAGGGCGAAGGATCTTGAGGGAATGGTAGTCTTGAGCCATGAATCGACACTATCATATCAAAGAAGGTAGTTATCAAAGAAAAGTTAAGTGACCGGTTCTTTCACCTACCATGTTCCTTTGGGTCCCTTCGTTCAAAAATTCTCTATCGACCTTGGAGCTTCGATAAACCTTATGCGCTTTGGGTAGCAAAGAGATTAGGCTTAGCGGATACAAACCTTGCAACATTTCTTTAGTCTTGGCTGATAGATCTATCGGGCTCCCACATGGGGTTAGTAGAAGATTTACCCGTCCGGATTGGCCATGTCGAAGTGCGACAGATTTACGTAGTTTTGAAGATAGATGAAGAACCCAAAGATCCTTTAATCTTGGGAAGACCATTTTTTAGCCCAGACTAGAGTCGTTGATTGATGTCGAGGAGCGGAAATATTGACCTCGATCTTGGGAAAGATTTGAAAATGAAGTTTGACGTTAAGGATATCATGAAAAAAGCCAACAATAGAAGGGCAGCTCTTTTTCCATCGAGGAAATATATAAACTGCGGATGAACTCTTTGGAAGAATTCTTGAGGAGGATCACCTTGTTGCTTTAACCAAGAATGGGGAATATGGGTATCTCCATAATGATGCCCTGAGCTATGAAATGTTTAGGCGTGCTCAAGCCAGTAAGCTGAACCATCGTGTTTGAAGACTTGTTGGTTCGAGAAAAAAACTATAGCAATAGTTGGGGAAAGAGTTTGAGGAATTTGATATGGAAATAGTAGATAAGAAGGGTATTGAAAATGGAGTGGTGACCATCTGTCAGGATGAGGATAAAAGATATAAGACCCGTAGATGACTCCATGCACGAAGAACGACTCATGATGATGAACTTGGCCACAGAACTCGGTCAATGACCGAGTCCAACCTAGAAGAACGGACTAGATCTCCGTCGAGTTACCCAGACCGAGTTAGAGGAGATGGTAGCACTTTTAGAGGAGAAGATGCCTTGGTATGCTGACTTGGCTAACTACCTGGTATGTAGGTAAGTCGAAGAGTTTGGATGCCTATAAAAGGGTTTTAGAAATGTGAATCATTACTCTTTGGGGACGAGCCATTCCTCTATAAGAAGGGTTGGATGGTCTATTCGGAAGATGCATAGGTGAAGAATAAGTAAATGGAGTTCTTGATCATTGCCATGGCTCCACCTATGGAGGTCATTTACCACCTTCAAAACTGTCGGAAGGTGCTCCAAGCGGGCTATGGTGGCCCACTTTGTTCAAAGCGCTCGAGAACTTCATCTTGAAGTGTGACCCTTGCCAAAGAATAGGAAACATAAGCGAGAAGGAATGAGATGCCACAGAAGCCAATACTGGAAGTTGAAGTGTTTGGCGTTAGGGGAATCAACTTCATGGGGCCCTTCAACCCACCCTCTCGCGGGGAGCAGTTACATCTTGGTGGCTGTAGCTATATGTCTAAATGGGTGAAGCCATTGCATGTCCAACAAATAATGCCAAGGTTGTTTTGAAGATGTTCAAAAATATCATTTTCCCCGATTGATTGTGCCGCGAGTTATAATCAGTGATGGGGATCCCTTTCATCAACAAGATGCTCGAAGCCTTTTAAAGAAGCATGGAGTAAAGCATAAGGTGGCCACACCCTATCACCCTCAAACCAGCAGCCAAGTAGAAGTCTCGACAAGCAAATAAAGGCGATCCTTGCAAGAATAATAGGAATTCCAAGAGGATTGGGCAGCCAAGCTCGATGATACTCTGTGGGCTTACGGGACTGCCTACAAAACACCCATTGGGAGAACAACATTTCAGTTGCTCTCGGCAAGGCTTGCCACTTACCGATGAGATTGAATACAAGGCCATCTGGGCCCAAAGCTTTGAAATTCGATCTCAAGACAGCCTAGGAGGAAATGGATTTACGTGAGTTGGAGGAAGTGAGGGCTTGATCCTTATGAGAGTTCAAAGATATATAAAGAGGACTAAAGCCTTTTATGACAAGAAAATTCTTCTAAGGACTTCAAGTCTGGTGATCGGGTCCTTCTTTTCAACTCAAGTGAACCTCTTCCCGGGCAAGTTGAAGTCAAGGTGGTGAGGACCATTCTACATCAAGGAAGTTATACCTTACGGGCCATCACTTTGGCGGGCATGGACGGAGAATTCTCAGAGCAGGCGAGAGAGTCAAGCATTATCTGACTGATCGGAGTCATCCGGAGGAGCTTTAATCCTCTGTATGAACCACCCCAAGTCTGATGAGTAAAGAAAGTTAAGCTTAGAGACAATAAACAAGCTCACTTGGGATTATAGGTCCATGGTGACCATGTGAAGAAGGTGGCTGTGATAGAATTTGGGATGATTCTTTGAGGGCGGTAGGAAGCAAGCCAAGACAGCGGATAACCGCAAGTCTCGAAGGTGGTTTTGTTAGGTAATAAGTCTGGTAATGTTTACGGACACCTGCTTTGAGATGGCTGAGCTTAAGAAGCAGGTGGGTGAACTTATGGAAAAAGGATTCATAAGAGCTAGTAGTTCACCGTGGGGAGCTCGGTATTGTTTGTAAGAAGAAGGATGGAACCTTTCAACTTTGCATTGATTAGGAGTTGAATAGGGTGGCGTTGAAGAATAGGTACCCATTGTCAAGGATTGCTGAATTGTTGGATCAGTTACGAGGGGCCACATGGTTTTCAAAGATTGATTTGGTATCGGGTTATCATCAAATTCCAATTGATGAAGTGGATGTCGGGAAGACAGCCTTTAGGATCTGTTATGGGCATTTTGAGTTAAATGGTCATGCCATTTGGGTTCATAGATGCCCCGATAGCATTTATGAAGTTGATGAACAATGTGTTTGGGAATACTTAGATGAGTTTGTGATAGTATTCATTGATGACATTTTGGTTTTATTCCAAGACTTCGTGAGGACCCACGAGCATCATTAAGGGTTGTGATATTAAGCTCTGTGAGCATAATTTGTTTGCCAAATTGAGTAAGTGTAGGTTTTGGCAAAGGGAGATTGGATTTTTTGGGTCATGTGGTCTCGGACAAAGGTGTCCGTGGACTCGGAAAAGATTAGGGCAATTGAGGATTGGCAAGGCCAAAAATGCTCTGAAATTTGAAGTTTCTTAGGATTAGCGGGTATTATAGAAGGTTTGTGAAAGGTTTTGTGTGTATGGCTAACTTTCGTTGACCAAGCTTACAGGAAGGATGTACCATTTGTTTGGTTAGGAGTGCGAGTTGGGTTTTTGTAAGCAGGAGATGCTTGCCAATCGCCGGTGTTGGCATTACAGAACCCAGGTTGTACGTATGTAGTTTATCACGGATGCATCTAGAATTGGGCCTGGGTGTGTTCTGATGCAAAGGACAAAGTGATAGCTTATGCTTCTAGGAAATTGAAAAAGCATGATGGTAGCCTATCCCACCCGTGATTTGAAATGGCGCGGTGTTACGATCTGGATGCATCGTTTGTTACATTTATAATTTCAGATCTCTTGAGATCAAGTTCATTTCCTTTTATTTCAGTTTATAACTTTATGGGTTTACTCTGTTTGGTACCACTAGGTTAACTGACCGAGTCCTCTAACCATACTCGGTTCCACTCGTTCTAGCCACTCGGTCACTCATTAGACCTCTGCTACTCGATCACCCCCAACCGGAGTCTGCCACTAGGTCAACTTCTGCTTCCTACTCAACTTCGGTCCAACCTCATGAGTGTATTAAACCGAGTGTACCTCTCCTGTATGAAAAAAAAAGATCCGCAAGGCAACCAGAATCTCCTCAGATTATCTGGATAACATCCACGTGCTTCCTTGCGATCTCATAGAATAGAGGAAAAGAATCATAGAGGACCTAAAAGAACAAGTGCCTATGGAGAGCGAACTTGGGCATAATCAAGCACCAGTTGCTCCGGTCACGAGAGAGGAGGCCAAGATCAATAGGGAGCTGGTGATGCGCAAACCACATACCCGGTGACAAGGAATCGTTCCCCTGCTATCCAGAACAATAACTTTGAGATCAAGAGCAGCTTCATATCCATGGTACAAAGTAACCGCTTCCATGGACTACCAATGGAGGATCCTCTTGACCACTTTGTGAATTTGACAAGCTCTGCAGCCTCACCAAGATTCATAGTGTTAGCAAGGATGGTTTCAAGCTCTGGTTTATTCCTTTGTCTCTTGGGGACATATCCGAATCTTCCGGGATTATGCACTTTTGAGGGTAAGGGTTTTGGGTAGATCGGTGAGTGCTACTGAAGGTTGCAAAAAAGCCCTTGATATACCTCAATGTCTTTCTCGAGATATGACTTACTTGAAGAAGACAAGGTTCGATTCTTTTGGATATGACACACGAATGAATTGATTTGATTGTTGGATATTACTCACCAAACAATCGAGATTTGGTTCTCAAAAGGCTGAGAGAAATCACTCTCGAATTCTTAAGAAAAACTAAAGTTATAAAGAAAGAAAGAAAGAGTAGAAAAAGTTAAAATTAAACAAAAGAAAACTAAAACAACATTAACTAATTCAGGGGACTTTTGGACTACTCAAGCGCCTACTTCTTCTCCAAATAAGGCTGGGCGTTTTCATGCATAGAGACAATGATACTTGGGCCAACAATCTCTCCTTTGGGCTTGATACTTCTAAAAATGAGACCCAAAAATAACCTGGACTTGGAACCTCTTCTCTTGTGGACTCTTGTGGATTTAGATGGATTAGAGTGACCCATTTGCCTCATTAAAACCTTCCTTTGGAAATCCCATTGGGACAATATTAAAGGCTAGGAAAAAGAGTAGAAATGAATTACCCGTTTGTTAGTCCACTCAAGCAACCAAGACGGTTTGATCTTCCATGTTCTCGAACTGAGCTTTAGATGGTTGAACTTGGGTGAGTAGTGCGGTGATGGCGTTCTGAAACTCTTTGGCTCTCAATATTGTCATTGGTCCACTTGGCACTGCCAAAGCATCCTCTGCTTCAAGCTGCTCTCGATAACTTTCCATGATTACATCATCCCCCCTTCTTGAAAAGGATTTTTCCTCAAATCTGGATCATCTGCAACAAAAGGGATTAAGTCAGAAACATTGAAGCTTGAACTCACATTGTACTTACCTTGGAGATCGAGTTGATAAGCATTGTCATTGATCCTCTTTGTAATTTCGAAATGGACCGTCGATCCTTGGCATCAGTTTGGACTTCCTCTCAGCCGGAAATCTCTCGTTCCTTAGGTGTATCCATACTTGATCTCCTTCCTCAAAGATCTTCTTGCGCCTGCCCTTGTTGGCTTGTTTGGCGTACAGCTTTTTCTTCTCCTCTATGTTATGTTTTGCTTTCTCGTGAATCTGCTTAACAAGTTCAGCTTTCTTTTTCCCATCAAGTTTGCTCTTGGGATTGTACTTTCGATTTGGCTTGTTTCTTTAGTGACACATCTCCCATGAATTCTCTCGAGTCTATCTTCATTTGCGGCCAGTAGAAGTGTTCTTGCAACAATTTTAAAGTCTTAGCGATTCCAAAATTTCCTATCAAGCCTCCTCCATGTGCTTTCCTAACTAGCAAATCTCTCCACCGAACAATTAGGCACCTAAGCTATTTTTCAAAAGAAAAGAAAGCCGACATGCCGAAAATATTTTCCTTAAGCAAATTTATCACTAGACTTCTAAATCTCTTGGAACTCAGAATCAGCTTGATAAAGATCTTTAAGTTGTTCAAATCCCAACAACTTAGCATCCAAAGTAGAAATCGAAGGCGTACCTTGGAAATAAAGGCATCAGCGACAATATTTTCTTTACCTTGTTTATACTTGATCACATATGGAAATGTTTTGATGAATTCTACCCACCTCGCATGCCTCTTGTTGAGCTTATGCTGACCGCTTTAAATGCTTCAAGACTCGTGGTCAGTATGAATGACAAACTCCTTTGGCCATAGGTAGTGTTGCCACGTTTGCAAAGCTCGAACTAAGCGCGTCCAACTCCTTGTGGTTCAGCGTAGCTCCTCTAAGCTTCTCACTGAAAAATCACGATGGAAGCTTCTTCTCCTGCATCAAGACAGCTCGAATAGCTACACCAGATGCATCACTCTATTTCAAAAGTCTTAAGAAAATCGGGTAAAGATCAAAGTTGGTGCATTGGTGAGTTTATCCTTTAACGTTTGGGCATACTCTTCTTGTGCCTTTTCCCATTTAAATCCCCACTTTTCTTGATCACTTCAGTGAGTGGGCAATATATGGTATTGAAATCTTTCACGAATCTCCTATAGAATCCCGGAATTCCATGGAAACTCCTCCCTCTCCTACAGTTTTTGGACTTGTGTCGCGGACAACTCTAACCTTTCTTTATCCACTTTGATGCCATCTACTTATAACAAAACCTAGAAACACAACATTATCCGTACAAAAGTGCATTTCTTCAGATTGGCAAAAGAGCTTTTGTTTTCCTAAGTACATTCAAAACCGACTTCTAGATGCTTAACATGTGCATCCTAAACTTTTGCTTAGCCTAAGATATCATCAAAGTAAACTACAACAAAGATTCCAATGAGCTCCTCAGAACATGATTCATCAATCTCATGAAAGTACTAGGTGCATTTGTCGATCCAAGCGGCATAACTAACCATTCATACAAGCCATGTTTAGTTTTTCAAAGCAGTTTTCCATTCATCACCCTCTTTCATCCCTAATTTGATGGTATCCACTCTTAAGATATATTTTTGAAAATATGCTAGAACCATACAACTCATCTAACATATCATCTAAAAGAGGGATAGGATGGTGGTACTTTCAGTGCTATTATTGATGACTCGACAATCAATGCACATCCTCCAAGTTTCGTCCTTCTTTGGAACGAGCAGCACCTGCACAGCACAAGGACTCATGCTCTCTCGGATGTATCCTTTGTCCATGAGTTCACTCACTTGCTTTTGAAGCTCCTTGGTCTCAACCGGATTAGTTCTATATGCTGGCCTGTTAGGAAGTGAAGCTCCAGGCACGAAATCGATCTGGTGCTCAATCCCACGAATAGGCGGTAATCCTTGGGGTTCTCCTCAGGAAAGACATCTTCAAATTCCTGCAAAATAGGAGCAATTCTACTCGGGAAAATCCGGTGCGAGTTAGTAAGATTCAGCAAAGCCTCATTGTAAATAAATAAAAAAAGCGGGTTGTTTAGAGGCAGAGCTCTCTTAACCTGATAGATCTCACAAGGAAGTTTGAATGCCTCGCGGGTTTTTCTCTCCAAGCCTTTTTCTTGGTTTTCTCAAACTCTCGTTTTGTTTAGTGGTGGCGTGTTTGGGGATCACTCACAATGGTTTTTTACTTGTTGTTTCAGCTGAAGTTGATCTTGATGAACTTCTTGTAGTGTTAATGGAGCAAGTATAGTTTTTGGACCATTGTACTCGAAGGAGTATCGATTAGTAAAACCGTCATGCAAGACCCTTCTATCGAACTGCCATGGTCTTCCAAGCAATATATGGCCGACCTCCATAGGTAAGATATCACAAAACTTCATCCTCATATTTTCCTATGGTTAAAGGAACCAATACTTGGCTGATCATGGTCATCTCACCAGCATCGTTTAGCTATTAAAGCTTATAAGATTTCGGATGCTTAACTTCCAGCCCAACTTCTTCACCATTGTTTAGCTAGCCACATTAGTACAGCTTCCTCCATCAATAATAAGGCTGCAAAAACTTCCCTTGTACCAAGCATCTCGTGTGAAACAAGTCGTTAAGCTGTTCTTGGTCATCATCCTTAGCGTGAATGTTCGATGACCGTCTTATTACCAATAATTCTCGGTTGCGGGTAACTCTATGTCCTCCTCCTCCGGAAATGCCATCGTCTTGAGCTCTTCCTCCTCTGTTTCAATGTAGCCATTATCCAAAAAGAATCATGGTCTTATTGTTGGTGCATTCATTGGCATAATCTCCTCTACCTAGAAACTTGAACATTTAACGTCCCGGTTTCTAGAAGAAGTTGCCACAGCTTTTCCTTTGGCATCTTGGGTAGTGGCGTGGGGCTTAGGGTCAGGTTTGGCTTGACAACAGACCTATCTTCTCGCCTAACAACTTCGTCCTAGCATTGGCGCTCCAGCTCCATAGGAAAGTCTAGAAGTACTCCTCTTAATTTGTTATTCGACCAAAACAGCCTTATGAAGCATTTCCTCCAAATAGCCATATGTTTGAAGCTCCATTCTATCTTGAATATCACAATCCAAACCACTAAGACAACCTCACCATTGTTGCCTCGGTATCTTCATCTATATCAGCTTTGATCATTAGAGACTCCATCTCTTGTAAGTAATCCTCCACACTCTTACTACCTTGAGTTAAGCGCTTTATGCTTTTGATGCAACTCCGATGATAGTGACTTGGAACAAATGTTTTTCTCATCAGATTTTTCATCTCTTCCCAAGTAACTTCTGAGGCGGTTCTCGATTTACGTCTCCTGCTTTCGTCACAATCTGATCCCACCAATTGATAGCATTGTCATAGAACTCCGTTGCCGCTACTTGAACTTTCTTCTGCTCGAATAAGTTTGACAATCAAAGATGAGGTTCTATCTTCTTCTCCCTCTAAGTAAGCGTCGGGATCATTTTTCCCCCTGAAGCGGTGGTATCTTCAACTTAACTCCTTGAGATTATCTTCATTTTCGTCCCATAGCTTCTCTTACAAGTGTTGGGCTTCTCGACTCGATTACAAGCTTGACTACCCTCTTTGTAGTAATTTAATTCTTCCTCGTCATTTCTTCTGGTGGTCGTTCTCTTCTTCTTTACCAGCAGTATTTTGTTCTCTTCTTCTTCTACCAGCGTTAATTTACGTCGGTCCTTGATTAACGGATTTTTTTGTATCGTATCAATCCTCTCATGAACTGAATCCAATTCTCGCCTTATATACGCTCTCATCTCTCCCGCAGGACCTGCTGCGTCCAAATTGTTTGTTTCTAGCTCCTCGTGCTCGGTTGGTGTTTTCAGCATCTTCTTCTTCCGTATTAGACATTAGGAATTTTCCTCAACACTTAACAAACTGTTAATGCGATCCTCACTAGTGTTTCACTCCTTTGATTCACTCAACACTCAGAGATGTCCTCTCTCATCGATTTATCAACAGTTAAGTGATTGAACAAGCGATCAAATCCAATGAATAATTCAACAACTCGAAAGCGAAGCGATTAGAATAGAAAGAAAGAAAAGATATAGTAGTGTTTTTTTTTGTTTTTAAAAGCGAAACAGATCAAGATTGATCAGAAAAATTTAGGAGACAATTTAGAACAACAAAAATATAACTTGCTTAGAACATTTAAATCGGACCAGACCCTTTTTTTTTTAACAACATAAATTGAGACAGATTTTGAAAGAAAAGAAAGATCAAAGCGAGAAAGAAAAGGCGAGAAGATGAAAGCTTTAATATGATAAGATGAACAGAACACGATTACCAATCCCAGTGTGCTCTAATACCAAATGAGCGAATCTTCCGGGATTATGCACTTTGGGGGTAAGGGTTTTGGGTGGATCGGTGGTCGCACAGATGTTCTTGGAAAAAGCCCTGATATACCTCAATGTCTCTCTCGAGATATGACTCCGCCGAAGACAAGGTTTGATTCTTTCGGAGATGACACGCGAATAAATCGATTTGATTGTTGGATATTACTCACCAAACAATTGAGATTTTTGTTCTCGAAGAACTGAAGAGAAATCACTCTCAAAATTTTTATAAAAAAGGTGTACGGTTCTTTCTTGAGGAAAACTAAAGTTATAAAGAAGAAAGAAAAGAGTGAAAAAGTTAGAATAAAACATAGAAAATTAAAACAACATTAACTAATTTTGAGAGGTCTTTTGGACTACTCGGCGCCTACTTCTTCTCCAAACAAGGTTGGGCGTTTTCATGCATAGAGACAATGATACTTGGGCCAACGATCTCTCCTTTGGAGCGATACTTCGAAAATGAGACCCCAAAATAAGTTGGACTTGGAACCTCTTCTCTTGTGGACTCTTGTGGACTTAGATGGATTAAGTGACCCATTTGCCTCATTAAAACCTTCCTTTGGAAAACCCATTGGGACAAAACCAAAGGCTAGGAAAAAAGTACAAATGAATCACCTGTTTATTAGTCGCTCGAGCAACCAAGGCAGTTTAATCTTCCATGTTCTCGGTGAGCTTTAGGCGGTTGACTTGAGTGAGTAGTCTCGGTGATGGCGTTCTGAAACTCTTTGGCTCTCGATCTTGTCATTGGTCCACTTGGCCTGCTAAAGCATCCTCGGCTTCAAGCTGCTCTCGATAGCTTTCCATGATAACATCGGGACAAAGCTCACATCTGGGAAAGCACTTGCCACATGGATCCATCACAACCTGGTATGAATGTAAGCATGCCTTCTTTCAAATTGTTCTCCAACTCCAAGAACAGCTTGACTAGGCAAGCAGATTTCGGGATTCACATAGAAGAATGGAGAAACCTTTTACGAGCATGGGAAACATTCTAGAACTTAATTTCTAAGTGTTGCCGCCATGGCTTCCATACTAAGTATTGTTGAGCACCCTCTACCATGGTGTCCTACCTAAGTTCCGTGAAGCTGCTTGGACCACCCAGCGATGGTAACTTCCTCGACAAAGGCGTCGATGATGGTTAGGAACTAGTAGAGAATCTCGCCGGAAATCACACCTATAATGAAGATTATGACCGCACCGTTAGAGGGATATCTGAGGGCTGATGATAGGCACATGAAGGAGATGAAAGCCTTAAATGACAAACTCGACAAAATGCTTCTTGCTCAGTAAGCATGTACATTTACCTCGGAAGAAGACCTGATTCGGTTCAAGGCGGGAGGATGAGCATCTAAAAAGAGTATGTGAACTATAAGGCAAACCCAATTTATCTTATCGAGAACACCAACGTAGCTAACTTCGTACGATTAGGTCTACCCCCGACAGCAGTATACTCCCAAGCAAGACTTACACATACAACTAGAATCAAGGGTATGTGCCTAAGTAGCAATTCCACGGTGGATATCAACAACAACTTACCCTCAATGACCACCGGGCTTTGCTCTACTACTCACTATCCATTTGTCCAAGACTACGATTACGAAGAACTTCCTACAACAGCTACTTGATGCAAGCTAACCACTACCTCCGACACGAATAAACATTTTGCTTGAAATGAAAAGCAACATAGACTACACCTACAATGCTCTCAATTGCAAGATTGTAACAATCAACTCCAAGCTATAATACTTGGAAACAAAGAGCTTATACTTCCCATCTCAGGACTCCTAGGAAGCTAGTTGGTAAAGCTATTCAAAACCCCGAAGACCTCATGACATCAATGCTATCACACTCTGCGGTGATCACACCTTCCCAACTAGGATAGATACTACATCTTTCTTTGAGGACAATGAGGTTTAAGGCAGGCGTATTTCAGCAGGCAGGCTCGATTTGAAACTTCGAAGTCAAACTAGAGGACACTACTTCGATCACCTGATTGAGTCCAGCCACTTCGAGTCTACCAACGAGCAATACCAAGGTGAAGAAAGCACCCTACATAGCTCTGAATATGTTCCAAAATCCCTTCACAGGAGATTCAAGAAAAAGCTGGTAGAGAAGTACATAGCTTCCTCTTTGAGGAGCAGGAAGAAAGATTGAAGCAGTTATGCCTTTCTCTAAAGCCCTGGCTCATACCTCTAAGCAAGCAATCCCGAGGAACATAATTATGGAAAGAATCAAGGATTATAAAGAGTGCGGAATCAGAGCGCCAATAATGCAACACCTTAATGCAGAAGAAGGTGGTAATCAAAAAAAGCTTGATGATCTGGCTCTTTCACCTTGCCATGCTCGCTAGGTCCTTCGACCTTCAGGAATAGCCTCTCGACCTTGGAGCGTTAGGAAGTCTTATGCCTCTCTCTGTAGCCGGAGACTACGATCGACCCGTACAAGCCTAGTAAAGTCTCTTTGATGCTAGGCTGATAGGACCATCAAGTTACACGGTCTTCTGGAAGATTTACCCATCTGCATCAGACCCGTGGAGTGCTACTCACCCTCACGATCCTAGGGGAGACCCTTCATAGCCACCATTGGATCATTGATAGGCGTCAGAGATTGAAAGATCGACCTTAGGATTGAAAGGGGTAATGAAGTTCGATATAAGCGGCGCTTTGAGAAACCCACGATTGGTGGACAGCTTTTCTCTATCCTTGACATGGATAGTAGTGAAACATCACTCAAGAGTCTTGACTAGAATATATTGTAGAAGCAATAGTGGGACCAGATAAGGAATCCGAGCAGGAGTGTTGCATTGAACTGGTTGAGTCGAAATAAGGTCTGAAAGCGGAAGAAGATGCAAGTTTGAAGCAAACTCGATCAGAGAACTGGGTCTCCGAACCTAGTCTTGACAAAAAATATCACAACTACTCCGACTCGATTGAGACACTTTCGATCAGCTACTCGAATCTGACCAAGATAGGTCAAATGAGTAGGTTGAATTAAAGGAAAAGTCTAATTGGCAGAATCAGGTTATAAGATCTCACGAAGGACACTGTTGTGGAGTTGAAGAAGCAAATGAAAGAGCTGCGAGGATAAGTCCATAGGGCTCTGCCTAAACACTTAAGCTTTAAGAGGTTCCACCTCCACCTTTTGGGAGTCTGGCTGTGATCACGGGGCGAAAAAAACTACGGAATGGTCAGAGAGATTCATACCCATCAGATCAAGAGATGTTTTACCTAGAAGAAAGTATAGAGAATCGGTTGTTGATGCATGGTGAGAGCATCTTGACTTGACGACATTCTGAAAAAAAGGAATCAAGGGCCCTCGTTAACTCTCCAACAAACCCCCATAAGCTCTATAAGAAAGAAGTCGAGCTTAGTGACTTTAAACTAGCTCGCTTGGGAGGAAGTCCCATGTTATCCTTTATATACTTTAGGTTTAAATTTATAGTTATTATTGATGCATTT
The DNA here is from genome assembly GCA_028015245.1 of Cardamine occulta. Classification (NCBI taxonomy): domain Eukaryota; kingdom Viridiplantae; phylum Streptophyta; class Magnoliopsida; order Brassicales; family Brassicaceae; genus Cardamine; species Cardamine occulta. Next base: position 21,925,263 of record CM051372.1, read on the forward strand.
TCTAGTTTATTTGATTATCAAGTTTAGGAGTTCGAAGAGCGAGGTGAGATTGAAGGAAGCTGAAGAAGGACTAATAATGTGGCACTTTCGGTCAAGGAAATAGAGTTTGGATCCCCGATTTAAATCCCGGTAACCCTTTCGGTTGCCGAACTCGGTCAACTGACGGATCCTTCATCAAAATAGGTCGAATGGGCTAACTTTCGGTTAGTCGAGCCGGAGTCAGTCGACCAGTCGACTCTCCTCTTTAACTGCATAAGTATCGATTTGAAATTCAAAATTTTGAAATTTGGGATAGCACTTTCGGTTTGGAAATTTGAGCGACGAGTGGTACCCTCAGTTTCAAATTTTTTTTGCTACCCTATAAACCCCTTACTTTCGGCGCCTCCTCCTTCTTTCTCACATCTTTTGCAAGTTGAAAAGTCATTTTCTCTCGAAAATCTTTCAAAGTTTTTCCAAAAAAAATTCATATTTTAAACTTTTTCGTTCGATCAGACACTTTCGATCTAACACCATGTTCAGCCAAATATGTACCAAAGTTAGAATCTCACACTCGAAACTTTTCAAATTTCTGGGTTTTGGGAATTTATGTGGGGTTAGATTTCGTTGGAAATAGGGCGTTTTTAGTGTTTTAAACTTATTGAATCTGCTTTATCTAGGCTTAAATTGGGTAGATATGTTTTTAGAATGAGTTTAAGCGGTTGAATCTATGATTAATTAAAGAAATTTACTTGATTTCTTCGGTTTAAAAGTTTGAATGTTCTTGGTTTAAATTCAAATTACTCACTTGAATTTGAATTAATAATGTTTGAATTAAAATTTTGAATTGGCGATACAGTAGAATTGACATTCTTGGCTTAAAATTGATGAAATTGGCGATTTTAGGATAATCTAGGAATTTTGATAGAATTGGGTTTTAAATTTTTGTTAAAATCGTGCTTATGAAGTTTTGAATTTGATGAACTGGGTGAAATGATAAAATTGTTGGGAATTT
>CM051372.1:21926353-21948760 GCA_028015245.1 Cardamine occulta
ACTCGATACACTAACTCGACCTCCAAGTCGAATCCAGCCTTCCCCAGTTGAAAAACCTGCAGCTGCCAAGGAGAAGAAAGCACTATTTGTTCTCCCTCCTTACAAACCTAAACTCCCCTTCCCAGGAAGATTCAAGAAGGACAGATTGGAGAAGTACAAAGCTATCTTCGACAAGCATATTAAAGAAATTGAAGTGAAGATGCCCATACTAGTCGCATTGGCACTTCTACCTCAATCTTAGAAGTGGATAAAGGATGCAATTGTGGAAAGGATCCAAGAAGTGCAAGGAATGGTAGTGGTGAGTCATGAGTGTAGTGCTATCATACAAAGGAAGGTTGTCAAGCTAGATGACCCAGGTTGTTTCACATTGCCATGCTCTCTAGGTCCATTGACCATTAAAAATTGTCTTTGCAACTCGGGGAGCATCCATAAGCCTCATGCCACTTTCAGTAGCTAAGAGGTTGGTTTCAGCAAGTTCAAGGAAACCAACATTTCTCTTGTCTCGCTTATAGGTCCAGAAGGATACCGCATGGCATGTTAGAAGACTTGCCTCTCAGAATTGGAGCTATAGCGATCCCCACTGACTTTGTGGTGTTAGAGATGGACGAAGAGCCAAGGATCCCTTGATCCTTTGAAAGACCCTCCTCCTGCCATCCGGAGCTCTCATTGACGCTAAGAATGGAAAAATTGAACTCAATATGGGAAAAGATCTCAAGATTCATTTTGACATCAAAGACACAATGAAGAAGCCTTATGAGAGAGGCCAACTCTTTTGGATCAAGAAATGGATCAGCTTGCAGACCAGTTACTAGAAGAGCTTAATGAAGAAGATCATCTCCAGACAGCTTTGACCAAGGATGGTAAAGATGGCTACTTACACAAGGAAACCTGGGCTATGAGATAATGTTAGACTCCATACAAGGAAATCAAGGTGCAGAAGTCTTTGAAATCCTGGTTGAGCTAAATGGAGAGGGCATCGATCAATCGAGGCTGAAACTGGCAAAACTCAACGCTTAAGTTTGAGCAGCAGCTCCACCGACCCCATCGGACCCAGACAAAGGCAGGTTTCGACCCAAGAACTCGACATACAGCTCGAAAGTCCACTTAATTCGATGACTGGTCAGAACTTAGGGCACCTAAAGTTGAGCTCAAACCACTTCCAATAGGGCTAAGGCACGCTTTTCTTGGTCCTAACTCCACTTACCCCGTCATAGTAAATGATAAACTTAGTGATGATGAGTTGCATTTGCTGTCGATCGAATCGAGAAAGTATAGAGAGCAATTAGGTATTCTCTTGATGACATTAAAGGCATATCACCAAGTTTATGCACTCATAGAATTCATCTTGAAAATGAGTCATACTCTAGTATTGAACCTCCGAGAAGATTAAACCTCACCTCAAGGAAGTAGTTAAGAAGGAAATTTTGTTGTTAGGGATGCTGGAATTATCTACCCTATCTCCGATAAGACGTGGATATCTCCAAAGCATTATAGCTCCTAAGAAAGGTGGTATAACAGTAGTAAAGAATGACAAAGATGAGCTTATACCCACTAGGACAATAACTGGTCATAGGATGTGTATAGACTATAGAAAGTTAAATGCAAAGATCTAGAAAAGATGACTTTCATTTGCCATTTATCGATCAAATGCTATAGAGGCTTGCAAACCACCCTTACTACTATTTCTTAGATGGATATAAGGGTTCTTTTCAGATCCCGATACATCCAAACGACCAAGAAAAAACCACCTTTACTTGCCCATACGTAACTTTTGCTTACGTAAGAACGCCTTTCTATCTATGCAATGCACCCGCAACGCTTCAAATGTGTATGACCTCTATCTTTTCAGATTTGATAGAGGAGACGGTGGAAGTCTTCATGGATGATTTTTCCGTATGGCTCCTCTTTCTCCTCCTGTTTGTGGAATTTGTGGTAGGGTGCTTACTAGATGCGAGGAGACAAATCTGGTCCTGAAGTGGGAGAAATGCCATTTCATGGTCAGAGAAGGGATTGTCTTGAGGCACAAGATTTCTTATAATGGAATAGAGCTAGACAAGGCCAAGGTAGATGTGGTGATGCAGCTACAACCACCTAAGAATGTCAAGGACATTAGGAGTTTCCTTGGACATGCTGGGTTCTACAGGCGGTTCATTAAAGATTTCTCCAAAATAGCTAGACCACTCACTAGGCTTCTTTGCAAGGAGCAAGAGTTCAACTTCGATTCTGAGTGCTTGAAGGCTTTCCAACTGATAAAAGGAGCATTGATCTCATCCCCAATAGTCCAAACTCCGAATCGGGGACCACCCTTTCAAATCACGTGTGATGCTTCGACTATGCAACTGGAGCAGTTTTAGGTCGAGAATAAAAAAGAAGCTTAATGTGATCTACTATGCAAGCAGAACCTTAGATGAAGCTCAGGGGAAATATGCTACCACAGAAAAGAAGTTGCTTGCTGTAGTTTTCGCTTTTGATAAATTCAGAAGCTACTTGGTAGGATCAAAGGTAATAGTCTACACTGATCACGCCGCATTAAGACACATTTATGCCAAGAAAGACACCAAGCCCAGGTTACTGAGATGGATCCTTCTACTCCAAGAATTTGACATGGAGATAGTTGACAAGAAGGGGGTCGAAAATGAGGTAGCTGATCACTTATCCAGGATAAGGATTGAAGATCCGTTGCCAATCGATGATTCCATGCCAGAGGAACAATTGATGTTAGTCAAGACCTTCGAAGGGACCCAACGCACCAGAGTAGACTTCAAGGAAGTCCTACCAATAGAAGAAGAGAAGTTGCCATGGTTTGCAGACCTAGCTAACTACTTAGTAAGTGGTGAAATTCCTAGCGGTCTTGATACATACAGAGGAAAAAGTGTTTCAGAGACATCAACCACTACTACTTCAGCACAGTGCTAGAACATTGCCATGGCTCCGCATATGGAGGCCATTTTGCTGCATTCAAGACAGGGCAGAAAATACTCTAAGCGGGGCTTTGGTGGACGAGCAGGTTCAAAGATACACACACGTTCATATCCAAGTGTGACCCATGCCAAAGGATGGGGAACATAGGCAAAAAAAACGAGATGCCCCGTAACCCTATCCTCGATGTTGAAATTTTTGATGTTTGGGGTATTGACTTTATGGGACCTCTTCAACCCACCTTCTTATGGGAATAGCTACATATTGGTTGTTGTAGACTATGTCTCAAAATGGGTAGGCCATAGCTAGTCCCACTAACGATGCAAAGGTGGTGTCAAGATGTTCAAAACTATCATCTTCCCCAGATTTGGAATTCTCAGAGTCGCGGATCAGCGATGGAGGTTCTCATTTCATAAACAAAGTCTTTGAGAATCTACTAAGGAAGCATGGAGTAAAGCATAAGGTGGCAACACCTTACCATCCTCAAACCAAAGGCCAGGTCAAGTCTCCAACAGGCAGATCAAGGCTATCCTAGCAAGAGTAGTAAGCATTTCTAGAAGAGATTGGTCAACCAAACTCGATGAAGCTCTATGGCCTTACAGAACTGCTTTTAAGACTCCAATTGGAAGGACTCCATTTCAGCTGCTGTATGGAAAGGCCTGTCACCCACCTGTTGAAATCGAAAGTACCAAGTATTACGGGCAACAAAGCTCCTAAATCTTGACATCAAGACAGCTCAAGAAAAAAGAGTGGTGGACCTACATGAGCTGGAGGAAATCAGACTTGAAGCCTATGAAAGCTCAAAAGTGTATAAGGAGAGAACTAAGGCTTTCCATGACAAGAAAATTTTACACAGAGATTTCAATGCCGGAGATCAAGTTCTCCTATTTAACTCAAGACTTAAGCTCTTCCCGAAAACTGAAGTCTAGGTGGTCAGACCATTTGACATTAAGGAAGTGTTACCATGTGGAGCTGTCACCCCGCTTGCTAAGGATGGTAAAGAATTTACAAGTGAACGGGCAAAGGCTTAAACCCTACATGGCTGACTACATACCGTAGGGGACCTCAATTCCCTTGATCACCGCCAAAGCCTAAAAAGAAAGGAAGTCAAGCTTAGTGACTTTAAACAAGCTCACTTGGGAGGAAATCCCATGTTTATCCTTGTACATATTGCTTTAATTTTTATTTTATTTCAGTGATCTTTGATCTGTTTTTCTAGTTATTTTGGTTATCGATTCGCTAAAGGAAGGTCAAGTAGGTGTCGGAAGAGCTAAACGTGACTCGAAAGTTAAGCACTGCTTAAGGTCCAAGTGGGGGCCTAGTGTTTTTGGACCACAAAAGGAATCAAAAGGGGCCTAGCGCTTTTGGTTTTAGCAAACCTTCTCCCTTTCAATATCACCACACGCCACTCGAGCCCAACTCGCCTCTCATCTCTCTCACTTCCATTTCCGCTTTCTCTCTATTCGCCTCTTTCACCACTCGATCCGCAGCCGAGCCAGCTTCTCTCACTCAATTTAAGTCCACCTCGAGCCAGCTCCTCATCACTCGATCCGAGTCCACCTCGAGCCCAACTCCGCTGCCTCGAGCCAGCTTCTCACCACCTCGATCCGCCGCCACCCAAGCCAGCTTCTCTCACTCGATCCGAGTCCGCCTCGAACCAGCTCCTCACACTCGATCGGAGCCACTCGAGCTCTCTCACTCGATCCGAGCAACTCGAGCCTCTCTCACTGACCCGAGCCACTCGAGCTCTCTCAATCGATCCTGTCTCTCGCCGAGCTAGCTGCTCACCGCCTCCACTCAAGTCCACCTCGAGCCTGCACGCCTTTACGCCTCACATCTTCTAAGTTTCGGGTTATGTCTAACCTCCGTGGGCGCGGAAGCTGAAGCTATAGCAAGGCGCTACACTCGAAAAGGGAAGACATGTGTCCCTCCAAGGAATCCCATGGAAGCCGACGGCCACTACCCGACTGGCGCAACCACGCAATGGCTGCAACATTAGCTAGGCTATGCAAGAATAAGCCATAGGGCTAGAAAGGGAAAAGCTATTGAAGCAGAATCGAACCGTAGTTCAGAAGGGTATTCGACCAGAAGGTGATGGACTCGACCACGCTGATCGAGTCTAACACTAAAGTCCACCCAAATGGTACGGACCCCAAGAGTTCTCGCGGAAAGGGATGACGAGATCATGGAAAAGCGGTCGATCACGGTGAAGATATGGAGATGGGAGCTAAGTTCAAAAGAGGTATTCACTGAGTCGGAGCCAGAGCTAACTAAGACAAAAATGCGTGCAGTTTTCCTTGTTAGGGGTTTTACAGGAACGCACTATCCTCATCTCCCCACCATGGAAAAACTCGGCATAAGCGAGGAAGTAAGCTGGCTTTTTGCACTATGCGGCCTAACCAACTTCACGAAATGCAACACGGCAGCCTATCGTTGAGACTTGCCCTTCTTGGCATCACTTGAGGTGCACTTATACGTAGGAGAACCCCGATCAGTAGTCAGATGGCGGAGGAGGGTGAATCACTTGTAAAGTAAGGGGCAAGAAGTACTCTATCACCACCAACGAAGTTGACAACTCTGTACGGTTTTGCGTTTAACAGGATACAACAAGACTTTGACAAAGGAGAGCTGCAATCCTTAGGGGATAAGGCTAATACAAGTCTCACATTTGTCTTGCCGGCTTAGTTCCGAACTATAGAGAGCGGGTTGCGAAGATGCATAGGAAAAATGCAAAAGGAGACCTCTGCATCAAGGAGTGATTACGCCCATACTCATTGCTTGCAACGTGCCTATAATTTCAGAACTAACCACACCAAGGTGGCTGGACGCTGAACATAGAGTGCAAAGTTCTCGACGTAACCATAGACATGGAGGACTACTTATACCAGTTCATTCACCCTATCAGAGGACAAGCTCGGCTATGCCTCTCACGAAAGCTATACAAAATTTCTAGACTCCAACATTGACTTTTCATCACCACTTGAACTGCTCCAACTACCGCTGGAAGGGGATGGACTCTATCATGCTGATCGAGTCACCACCGAGCCCCCTGAATATGCTGCGCCGAGACATTTCACTTTCAAGAGTCGGCCGATCTAAACGCAACAAGAGTCTACGGGAGGCTCACAAGCCGATCGACTCTTCAGAAATGGAACAAAGTTCAAGACAAAATGATCAAGGCATTGAAAGGTACCGTGAAAGATATGTCGGATGGGTGGAAAGAGATGAAGGAATAGCTAAACAAGATTCAAGGCAAGGATAAGCGCCGCCTCAAAGAAACGATGAACCATGTCAACCAAGCGCTACAGAAGAGTAGCTTCTATGAACACAAGCTCCAAGCGAACACACCACTCGAGCCCCCCGGAGCTTCCTCCTTCGAACCAGGGCAATGCAAGAGACATGCAGGGGGTCGAGCAGACGGGGCCCGAGCACGCATACACGACCTCCCCCCACCAGAATACTCACGCCGAAAGCATGGAGGAGTCAATCGACCCTCTACTTTTCCAACTACCGAGGTACCAGTTCCAAACCCATCATTGTATATACCATTGCATTTAGTTTACTCCTGTTTTCTATCCTCGAGTCTTTTTCCAAATTTTTATTACACAAGGGACCGTGTAATTTAAGTTTGGGGAGGGTTCCGATGTATTTGACATTGTTTTCGTTTTCTTAATTCAAATTTTGCATCATCTATGTGCATCCGAAAACCATAAAATTTGAAATTTTTTGAAAACTATTTCACAAAAACAGAGTGTCCATGTAGTTGCATTAGCATTTTAGGATTGAGTCTAGTTGCATTTCATCTAAGATTTCTGATAGGGATAATAACGATTCTTGCCTAGCTTAGCATGCAGCTTAAACCGACAAAATCAATGAACCATTTAGTCGCTCTGTGGATGTTGATTAAGTTTGAAGCATAAGGCAGCACCATCCTTCTAATTCATTGCTTGACATTTGATTTTGGCTGAAGTATGTTGTAAAGTGCATTCATTCCCTATCTATTCGAACCTTAACTCGACCGATAATTATCATGTTTATGCATCGGTACTTGAACTTATGGATAACTATATACATACTGGATATTCTTTCATCGCCTTACCACTCTTGTTATCCAAGTAGATGATTCCCATCATCGGAGCAGTTCTTTCAAGCCAATATTATTCTCCGTGGCGCGAGGCCCTTTTTTACCGATCTTGGTAGAAAGTGTTAGGTTGGAGCCGATAAGGATAGTTCTCATTTAGTTATAGTTCACATTTTTGGACTAGCTAGGACTAGGTGGGAACATGATTCTGGGTAGAAATGGAAATTAGGATATCCAAGTCATGGGAATTCATTGAGGGATGTGTTAAAAATGAAGAGAAAAGGGAAAGGAAAAGAAACATCTAAGCAGAGGGACGTGTATGATCGAAGCTCTAGTAAAAGATCGGGTAAGAAAGAAAGAAAACAAAAATATATGTATAGGCTCAGAAAAAAACATGTATGAGTTGCATAAGAGATAGAGCCTCAGATATTAACCCAATCCGCCAGAGTAATCAAAAGAAAAGGAACCCTTTAGAACACAAGGAAAAAAAAAAAGATCGATCAAAGAAATTCAAGGAAACAAAGTGCCAAAGGGTAGTAATAGGATCATTTCTGGGTTTAGATTTAGGGTTTGGGTTTGATTATGTATATGGATGGGTAGATGGGAGTCTATCCTTGTATGCATCGGTTGGCCCTGACCTTTAGCCTTTTTCTAAAGCTCAGCTTTTTTTTAGAGAGTCCCCCCGAAGCGAGGATGAGCGTAACCAGTTACATGAAGGGACCATCTTTGTCCTTCGACCATTCCCTTAGCTAAACGAAGTTCAATGACTCTGCATAAATTTGATTCATGTTCACTGCTTAATGAATGTTAAAGGGTATGAAGAATCTGAACACTTGTGTAAGCTAAGGTCATTGTTAAGTAGTGATGTGACGAGCACGGCTAAGGCTTTAAAAGTAAAACTTGTTAGCGTGATTCAAGATAGCTTCTCGAATTTGATCAAGTCTTTTAAGGCTGCATTGCTTAGGGTTCTGAATCCCCAACTTCACACCTTTCCTCCAGCTTATGCTTGTTTTATTTCTCGAGGGCAAGCAAGGATTAAGTTTGGGGGAGTTGATATGTCAGGATTTTACATGATTTATGCATACATTTTCCTTCCTATTTGCTTAGTTTCACCTCGAAGTTCACAGCATTTCTAGTCCAATTTCCTATGTTTTTCACTTAGGAGAATTTGTACTAGCATTTGCATACATGTTGCATTTTGGAGCTAAAACAAAGTGATGAGGACATCAATACAAGCTCAGCTGGATCAAAGGAAGAAGCTGCACACATAGTAACCATGGAACAAGCACCAAGAACAAGAGCTGGAACAAGGCGGCGAGAGAGAAATTTATCAAGTCCATGAACAGCCTCATCAGCAAGCGGAGTGCAAGAAGACGCAAGAATTACACAAGAGTCATGCGACACCTTTCTTGCCGGGTTATTCAAGGAAACAAGGAATTTGCTATTTTTACTATCACCAAGCAAATTCAAGAGGCTCCAAAGAAATCACTAAATGGGTACGTGCTCCATTTGTGCTCTTTTTCCCTTCACCAATTTTTGTCCCAATGGGTTTTGTTGGTAAGGTTTTTAACGAGGCAAATGGATCACATTATCATCGGCCCATTTAGTTGATTTTCCGCAAGCCCAACAACACATTTTCGGCCAAGGAGTTCAAGAGACAGTTTCAATTTTCAAACTCTGATTTTAATGTCGTCTCTTCTCTTCTTCATGCAGACTATCACTTGTCTTTTTAATTATTTTGTGTTGGACAATTTTGGAATCAGCCTGATTTTTAGAAAAGAAACTTGAGAGTTTTCTTTGATATTTCGAAGGAAATATTCTGTCTTCTAAACTTTCGTCTGGTGAATCCTGAAGCTAGAGTGTATTAGGGACTTATCATAGATCCTTTCACAGATCTGTGTGGCGCCCCTCAATCCCCTATCACGCCCCGCTCATCCCTTTGAATCTGTTGAGAGTGACCTTAGTCCAGCAACAGCCTCACCATCAAACCACTTCACCATCCATTCAATCGAACTGCCGAGAGTGACCTTAGTCCAGCAACAATTCCTCCATCAATCTATCATTTCGGATCTGATTCATTCGGGTTCCTATATCAAACAGGTACAACTTGGAGCATGGATTCTAAGATAGCTCGAGTCCCCACTCGAGTCCCACTCGAGTCCCACTTGAGCCCATGCTCGCCACGCCACGAGCCCAGATTGCCATGCCACTCGAAAGCACAGCTCGAGTCCCCACTCAAGCCCGATTTTGACATGCCACTCGAAGCACAGCTCGAGTCCCCACTCGAGCCCCGCTATGCGACCTCTGCTGAGCCCACCTCCACTCGAGTCTGCACTCGACATCGTCATCCCCGACTCCACCTTTTCTCCACCACGCACTCACTCAGATCACCACTCAACAACATCTACCCGCCTCAACTCAACACCACCCAAGTGCTCGACGCCCAAACACTCGACCTCCCAACTCGAACTGCACCAACCCCAAGACTCAGCCTACTTTTTTGTCTTTTTCCATTTTAGGGTTTTCCCAGATTTTACTATAAATACCACTGCTGGGTATTATCCAGGGACATATCTTTTATTTTTAGGTTTTTCTCTAGGCCCAAACCTTGTTCTTGGTGTTCTTCATTTTGTAATTCAGATCTCTTAATCTAGTACTTAGTTTGCTTTAATTCTTGCAGTCTTACTATTCTCATCTTAATCTATCTTTCTAAACTATTTTCAATGAATTCTGAAATGTTTCATTTTTCCGGGTTCATGTTCTTGATGATGATTTGTGTTCTTGAGTAGTGATTTAGGGTTTCGAGGACGGGATAGGTTAATAGCTTGCTTATGGTCGGATCTGGTGTTTAAGATTGCTTGATTGTTGAATTTCCTTCGGGTGAGTGTGCTTAAAGTTTGTTGCTTTCCCCCGATCAATCGAATAAGATCTGAGATGATTTCCACACGAGAGTGTGATGAAATCATCAAAATCAATTTTTTCCAGAGATTAGCACATCCTAGCCTAAGAGAATAGATGTTTATGGTGCTTTTGGCTTTAGCAAAAAGGCTTTGCGCCTATCTCATCATGGTGGCTCAAGCAAAAGTTGGTACGTCGCTGATGAGATTTGAGGTTTCTACCATGAGAGTGAACTAAACTGTTTTAGATATTTGCTGTCTAGGGAATAACCTTTGTGGTTGATGTTTGTTGAACACCGTTGATGATCATAAGCTGTTATTGATCGACTACCCTATCCTTAGATCCCTATTTACTTTCTATTGCTTTATCATCTTGTTTTACAGCTGTTTAATTGTTTAATTGTTTAATTGCACTTTGCTTTTCATCTCTTTTCGACTTGGTCTCTCAACTCGGTCTTGAACCCGAGTGCATAGTTGTTTGTCGTTTTCAGGCTCCACTCGATCTCATTGACTCGCTCAGAGTGGTCGAGTGCACCTTTTTGTCATTTTCAGATTGACTCGGTCACTTGACTCGGTCTAGGACCCGAGTCAAGCACCCATCTTACTGCATTTCATTTTTAGGTTGTTAGATAAACATTTCCTTTCTATCTGGCTTGACTTAGTTGGATCTCGATCACATCTTGATTGCTAGCATCACACCCATTTGGATCGACACCTTAGTATTACAATGACAATGCTAGGGAATCGATACATCCTTCCGCATACACACACATAGTTAGTTGCATTGTTTTTACTTGGGGATTGCATAACTAACAGGAGATTTACATCCAAAGATGACAAGTTGCTATTACTAGATTTCCTTCCCACAGAAGTAGTCCCCGAGTAAAAACACTATTATCAAATTAAAAATTCAAACTAGAGACTTGTACGTTGTCCGCTTTTTTTCTTTCTCAAATTAAACTAGTTAAAGATAGAAGATTAACAAATCAAAGTCAAGTGTTAATCAGAATATAAATAGCCTATTAATAAATGTTAACAAATCAAAGTCAAGACTCAAAAAAAGGTAAACATTTGCAGCACAGAATTAGTAAAAGTAAATATGAAAAGATCAGTTCATAAAGGAAGGAATAAAACTAATTATGAGCTGTTTTGATTTTGACCATCAGGAGGTGAAAAACAGTTCTAACAATTAAATAACCAGGATGAACTTGACCAATTATATTACATATACTAATGGTAATTTTCATAATTAACTTTAATTTTATTGGTTATTAGAAAAATCTACTCAGCCATTAATAGTATTAGATTATAATAATATATCTAAAGGTTTAATAGTAAAAAGTCCAATGTATTTTTCTGTGGATATGAAAATTTTGGGAACAATTACAAAAAAATCTTTAATATAATTATATAATTTTATGCACAATTCAAATAAATTAGCTAATATGAGTTTAATTCTAATATATGTTTTTTATCCATTTACCCATTGATTTTCTTTTTTAGTATAGATAAGTACTATTTATAAGTTTATTGTTTTAACTATAAACAAAATAAAGTACAAATAAAGACACAAGACCTCACTAAAAAATATGTGACAAATTAAAATAAAAGAGAAGATGTATGTATTTGCTACATTCCATCTTCCTCAATCGATATCAAAAATCATCACAATGAAATCTGAATAGAAAATTCCATTCTATTCACAAAAAGCTTTGTATTGAGCAGTTACAAATGATCTCTAATATCTATAATTCATAATCGGTTTTTCGCAAAAATATCGATAGTGGAAGATCTAATTGATTTGTTCACAACAACTGATATCTTTACAATATCCGAAGGTACTAGATCTGCTTTGTAATATATTTTTTCAATCAAGGGTTCGGATTGGTTGTATATAATTATAGATTGTATAATTTTAGATTTGGGATAAACATAATGCAGGCAAACAATTGTTAGGTTTCCATTAGAAATTAATAGCTATCTTTATAGCTTCAAGCTTCCAATTTCTAAACAAAGAGAACTCTTAGAATAGAGCCTCATGTGGAAACTCAGTATGTGATGTTTGTTTGTGTTTTTCTTTTGTTTTTTATTTATTTTGATAGGTGAAGGTTTGCTAGCCAGATTTTACCTGGGTCATTTAATATACAAAGGTAAAACTGCCCTTAACAAAAAGGAGCCAAGAGTACCAGTGTTTGTGCTTTTAGACATAATTGTCTTATAGGTTGAGGGTGCCCTTAGCTATGATGAGAAATAAATTAAGAGCTAAGGGAAGGAGAGCTAGACAATGGGAGAAGAAGTCACTAATGGGATCAACCAAAAGTGGCTAAGTGTCGAGATGAAGAAAGAAGAGAGCCTCCAACCGAGACAGAGTTTTATAAATAATAAGGATAAGTCTCAGCGTTGTCATTTTATTATTATTAAGGGTTGTATTTAAGCACAATAGTCTCTAGGGTTTGTATCGAATTAATCACCAAATATCATATCAGCCGCTAGGCTCATCTCTATCTCTCAAGCTACTAATCTTCTTCTTCCTCAATCTTCTGCTATTTTCTTTTGTTAGATCAGATCTAATAGTCTCTCTCCTAAAGATCAAACATAATCTAATTCTTATAAATTATGGTTCTAGGTTCAATTTAGTTTACGTTGTTTGCAGTCTCGAGCTTTCAAGTTTTCCAAAGATAGTTTCCTATTGCGCCAGTTCACTCCTTCAGCTGGTGTACGATAATAAATGTGGAGCTAGAAACAGGGTCGGTTTCATTTATTCACTTCATATGATCCCTGAACTGTATTCTATAAACCTTGCAAAGACCATCTCACTGGATTTGGTGTAAAAAAGCCAGTCTTTATCTATTATGAATTAGGTGAAGAGGATTTTGATGTCAAAATGTTGCATGAGTTCTCATTGTTGGTTACAAAAAAAAATCAGAAACTTGAAAAATTGATTTGTTAATGACAAAAATTTATTCATACACTTCTCATATATCTATAGTATAGTAATTCTTTATAACTCTGCAATTATTGTAATGACAGGAGCATCATACTTAATAGAAGGACAGTAAGAAGAATTGTAGAGATAAAGGAATGCAAATACCAGTATCCAAAGGTAATTACACAAACTTTTCATGTTTAGTAAAGGATGCCATATCTGTAATTAGATTAATTTTGTTTAAAACTTAACATGGATAGTAAACATTATATGTCTTCACCAAGAAGAAGAAAGATGAATTGATTTATAAAAAATATATACTATAATTTTAAAAATAAAAACATAAATCGTATTAAACTGAAATTGAAAACAAGCTAAAGCATTTCAAAATGAATACGATTGAAACAAACTAAAGGTTTTTGAAAACCTGAAATTTCATAAATCTCACCCAAAGAACAAGCAGCCTCTAATTATTACAAATTATAGTTTTTGAGTTTCCCACTTGGAATATGTTGTTTGCTCTCTGGAGTTTTCACATTTTCCAAATATGGTTTCCTATTGCTCTAGTTTTCTCCTTCCGCTGGTGTACCCATAATACAACTGGAGCAAGAAACAGGTTTGGTTTTATGTATCTATTCACTCAGATGATCCCATGAACTCTATTCTATAAACTTTGCTAAGAACCTCTCATTGATTTGGTGTAAAAAGACAGTTTTATTCTATTATGAATATGCTAAAGAAGTATATTGATGTCAAAATTTTGCAGGTGTTCTCATTATTGGTTATAGAAATCTGAAACCTTTGGTTTGTTGAGGATGAAAATTTATTCATACACTTGTGATACATCTATAATTACAGTAATTTTTATATTACTGCAATTTTTGTAATAACAGGAGAATCATACAAATAGAAGGATAGTTAGAACAAATGCAGAGATAAATGAATGCAAATATCATTATCTCAAGGTAATAACACAAACCTTTCATGTTTGATAAAGGATGCAATCTCTGTAATTAGGGATGAAGTTTGGTTAAAACTTAACATGAATAGTAAACATAATAAGTCTTCATCAAGAAGAACAAAGATGAACTGATATGTAAAAATAGACTTTTGACTAAAAGACAGATGATCAATGTGTCTTGACTGGCCCAAGAGAGACACGATAAAGAGGGCAAGTGATGTGAAGTGAGCCAAGTATCAATGCATTCCATGTGAAAAGTGTGCCCACATGCTGATTTGATGAAGCTTCACCTGCTTGGTAGTCCCCAAGACACACCGAACATTGAATATCCGTGTTCTCAATTATATTTTCTTTGTTTGGCTTTCCTAAAACAAAGAAACAAACAAAGCAAAATGGTATATTCTTTTTTCATGATTTATTCGTCGTCTCCGTAATTTTAGTATCTTTTTCTCTTATTACATAAAACTTTGTTTAAGGCTTCAAATTTTACAATAACGCAATAGAGTTTTTTGGTTTTATTACATTTCTTGGAGTCTCTAAATGGTGAATTTGGGCCACTTTAACAGAGGCGTATTTCTACCATTTGTGTTTAGATCCATTTTACTTTTTTCTTTTTGAAATTGGGGAGGATCTAACATTCAATAAACAAAAAAAACATGTTTGATTATATTTGCTAATTCTGATATCTTTGATACTTAAATATTTTTAATTTTAAAAGAGCATATGCATGTAATAAAATGGGTCGATATTGATCAATTTGTGTATGACCTAGTTGTCAAAAGTTCCACGGAGAAAAAACTGGTTGTGTCTATGATCGGCTACACCACAAACCTAACTTCGATTTACAACATTTACACCCACAAAATCCACAAAAATTTCATTTTAATCTCCTAAATTCTAATCAATACATAATAATGAAACCAGCTTAAGACCCACCTAGATTCTTTCCAATTTAATAAAAAAATTTCAAGTGGTTCTACATACAACAGTACAGATCATTTATGCCCAAACTGGACCAAATTCACCATAACATAGACTCAAGAAATGTAATATAAACCAAAAACCCCTATTCCTTTATTATAAAACTTGAAGCCCTCAATGAAGTTTGTTGTAATAAGCAGGAAAGGGTACTAAAATTACAGAGAAGAAGAATATAAACCTTTGAATTTTTCAATTTGAAGAAGAAGAAGAATATAAGCCTTTGAATTTGATAAGAACTCTCGCCTAAGATACTTTGAATTTTTCATTTGAATTTTTCAATTTTATTTTGCTTTTACTTTGTTTCTCAATAACCTCTGTTCTCCCTTTTAGTATTTGCTTTGGATTTGCAGTGATGAGAAGGAGCAAAAACTCTGAAGCCGTGACTCCAATTCAAGACATTGATCGACTATAACGCTAACTTAGAAAAACTTCGAGCAACAACTCATGGCCAGAAGGAACCAACACCAAGGTGTACTTGACGTCGACCCAAAATAACTGTCCTTGATGCTCAAAGACAACTGATGCAAAGATGAGGATGACAATCCCATCTACTTAACCTGCTGGAAGCAGGTTTACCTACCGAGCTCCGCAACCAAGCTCGTGGAAGCTCATCCCTTAGGCGTGGGAGACAATCTCAATGATCCTCCTCACTAGCCTCCCTAAAGTTAAACGCACAACATCATGCTAATGCTGATGTTAGACAAGCTGCTTATGTGCACCCTCTGAGACGCGCCAATCTTCATCAGACGTAGCCGACTTTTGATACTCCTCAGATCCTCAAGACCGAAGCTGCCATACGAGTTCCTAATCCACCAAGACGAATTACGAGATAAAACCTCAAATCATTGCTTTGGTGAAGCAAAACTAGTTCCATGGTCTCTTCACAGAACATCCTATGGATCACATCGATCTCTTTGAAGAAATCCGCAGTGCAACAAGAACAAATGGTGTACCAAGACTATTTAAGTGTAAGCTTTTTTCTCTTTATCCAACAAGCTCCAAAGCTTTCAACAAGGACCCGTTAATCTTTCTACGAAGCATGGGAACGCTTTTAAGGACTATGAACTTGATTGACCACACCATGGCTTCAGTCAAGGTAATCTTCTAAGTACTTTCTATAGAGGTTTACATCCTGAGTTCACCTCACCGACACGCCAGCATTGGAGACTTCACTCTTAAGACCGTTCTGGAAGAATGAGCTCTCATCGACAACCTTGCTGGGAATGTAATTGTAACACTTGCACTGATTTTGATAGAATAACCGCTCTAGTGATTCTGATGCTAAGCAGATCACCGAGCTCAAGAACATGATGAGCCAACTTCTAAGGAACCAAAACCGTGCAATCAATGCTTTGAGGTGATCGAACATGGAAACGCTTGATGCTTTACAAGAGTTTGATGATTCATTCGATCAAGAAGAAGATGTTAACTATGTTGGTACTCAAGGCTTCTACCAGAACCGTAAATACAACAACAACTTCAAGAACAACTTGAACACTTCTAACCTTTCCTACAGGAACCCTAATGGGGAACCCTCAAGATCAGAACTATCCAGAACAATCAAAGCAATTTCAAACCGCTTTCAGAACAACAACTTTGGTGGCAACAACAACTTCCAGCCACGCCCTCCCTTCAACAACAAGATACTCTTTCCTAACGTCCAAACCGACCAACTCAGACGCCTCTACCTCAAGGTAACAACATTGGAGAACTTGATGCAGGAAATACTTGTTTCTCATCAATAACCAACAAGGGATATCAACACGAAGATAGACAATATATATGGTGAATTGAATGGATAGTCGAAAGCCTTTCTACATTTTACAAGAAGCTAGAAACTCAAGTCACCAAACTGTGAGTGTTGTCGCCAGACCAGCCGGTGTACTTCAAGAAAGCCCGAGGTGAACCCTAAAGCCTATTGCAATGTCATCTCAACTGCATTCCAGCCCTCACTAGACGTAGCCGAGCCATTGGTACCACTCTTTGATTCTCATGAAGACATGGTCCATATGACACTAACAATGGATGAAGACTAACCAAAGCACTACCTCTAAGGAGACTACCGAAAGTAGAAACCCTGGATGTTTTGGTTCCGCTTCTGCTCCATAACAGGCATCAAATTCTACAACTCTTTGTGATTCTAGTGCTAATGTTAATGTTATGTCAAGAAATGTTGTTGCAAGATTTGGACTTGTAGACGGTCTTCGCCCAACTTAAGTCTTGTTTTTGAGATTCATCACAGAAAACCCCTGATGGATTAGTTTGCGACTTGCAACTAATCATAGAGGACTGTATAATCCCTACAGATTTTCAAATCCTAGAGATGGATGAAAGGACCGAGACACCTTTGATTTTGGGGAAAACCAATCCTTGCAAAGAGTCGGTGCTATCATACACCACAACAAGAAGAGAACAACATTTCGCTAACATCAACAACAAGGTTAACTATCCAGCATTTTATCGACAACACCTCAAGCCCCACCGCTTGATGAAGAATCAATGGATCCTGAGATCGACAAAACCAAGACGGGAAGCAAGAGCAGTTAGGGAAGAAAAACTCAGGCTACCATCCAAGCCACCTAGAGCAGCCTCAAATCTCAAGATAAAGATCATAGTTCCCCGGAGCTTAACAAGGATAGCAAGGAACAAATCCAAGAGATGATAACGCACACCAAGGAAGTTCTTCAAGAAAAAAGTCTTTGAGACAGCCGCAAAGGACAACTTGTGATAGAAGTTGGAGCTGACTATCAAGATATCAAAGGAACCGAAGGAACAATAATTCCCGAGGCTATTTCTTCTCAAGCCTAACAGGCTACCAAGGTCGAAACTAACAACGTTAAAACAAGTGTTTAGTGGAAGCAACCTACTTGTAAGTTTTTTTATTTCTTAGTTTTAATTTCCTTTTGCTTTTGATGTTTTTTATGTTTTGTTTCTGGTTTTATAAAATATAAAAAAAAAAATAAAAAGAAAAATATGGAAAAGAAGAAAACGAGAAAGTTAATCAAGAGGAACCGACCTAGGTCACAGGGCTGTGACCTAGGTCATGAAGAAGAGCCACCCCGTCACAAGGTCCACGACCGAGGTCCCGAGAAGGGCCAACCCCGTTACATGGTCTATGACCGAGGTCAGCATCAAAGATCAAGCTTTTGTCATTTCAGCCATCCCTTGATCTCATGGAACATCCCTAAGTCATCTACACACTTCCCCAACCTCACCAAACCACAACAGGACCGAGGATAGAGCCAAAAAAAAAATATTCGATCAAAGGATCTATGATCAATTATTCAATGATAAATCGAGTATATTGGGAGTAATGGTCGAGACAATGTTGACAAAAGTGGTATGGATTGAAAACTTGGCAACCTTTGTTCCATGGATCGCTCCACTCGCCATTCAAAAGACCGTGGAACACACGAAGGAGTGCCAAAAAATCTATTCGCTCGATCAAATAATCTATGGTTGAATATTCACCAAAGAATTATTATATAGGAGTGTTCATCGCAGCAGTTCGGATCACAACATTTGCACCTTTCGTCCATGGATTGTTCCACGACGCAGATCAACTGTTCCGCAGACATGGATCGATTGTTCCACGACGTAGATCGATCGTTCTACGACGTAGATCGACTATTCTACGATGTAGATCGATTGTTCCACGGACGTAGATCGAATGTTCCATGAAGATGGATCATCGCACAGCTGTTCGCGCGACCGCAGAATCCAAGAGAATGTGCCACAAATCTAATTGCCTCGATCAAATGATCTAAGATGGAATGTCCAATGATATGTGGATATTTTAGGAGTAATGATCAAGAAAGCTTTGATGAAAAAGGTTTGGAATCCCTGAGATTCTCAGATCAACCAACAGGCCGCATCATCCCAATTTAAAGTTGAAGACGCCGAATCATCCATGATTCAAAATTTACCAGTAATGTCTTTGCTTTCAAGACAATGCCCAAGAAACCAGCCCATGATCGAGTAGTTTAAGAGATCGCCAACATCAAGCTACGTGACACTTAACCACCATAAGTATCTCAAGTTTTTCTTTGTAGAAGTGATTTAGGAATCCATATGCTCAAGTAATATGAGTATTATGGAGACAATGATCGAAAGAAACATAGCCATAAACGGGCTAGATTTGAAGATTCCAACAAGACCCCCTCTGAACCATGTTCTTACTAAGATAAGAAGAGCTTCACGGAACAATTTTAGTTCCAAAATCTACCAATTGCTGTCTTCCTAGACCTTATGGTCATTATAAACTATGCTATCATTGGGTTAGGATGGTGAAACAAACAAGGAAGAGATAACAAGGCCAGCTTAAGAAAGAAAGAAGAAAGAAGATCCGACCTCGGTCACAAGGCCTATGACCTACGTTAGGAAGGAAGCCAGCCCCGGTCATATGAGCCATGACCAAGGTGATTAATTACACAGCCCCGTCACCAAGTTCCATGACCGAGTTCATCATAATGGACTTCCGATTCTCGAAGTTCTTCGATTCCGAAACCCTAAAACCTTTCCGCTCTGTGGACACAAACTGTGAATGATGCAAAAGAGCATTACCATCGCCCCTGTTATTCACAACTGTGCCTAATCAGATTCTTTCACTTTGAAAGAAATCGAAGTTTTCGAAAGACTAAAATCACGTGGTCCCTACGGTAAGTTTTCCTTCCTCCCTTCTTAAAAAGCCCACCTTTTTTAGGTTAAATCAAGTTTTAAACTGAAAAGTGGATTCATAAGATTCAAAGAAGCCAAGTATCATCTCTCAAACTCTATTGGGAGATGTAACACTTTGAATCCATATTTTCAAATTTGGGGCTTTATTAAATTGATTGGTGCTTTCAAACCCAAATCATTAGGAGAATTCAAATTCTTATTACATTCATCACACAACCAAGGTATGTTTCTACATTTCTAATTTTCTCATTTCAAAGAGGTATTTCTAAATTCTCTTGATTCAATAGCTTTGTTACTTGGAATTATAGAGAACTCATAGATATGCTTCTAGGTTATCTACCCATCGATATAGGTTATATTGTTGATGAAATATCAAAAGGCAAATTCCATCAACAATATAACATTAAAATCAATCCTATATGCCTACATCTTACGAGAGGATTGACATTCGTTTTAATTATGCCACTTTCTCAGTTATATAAACCTCTTATCTAATTTTAGGTACCAAACTAATGGAATCTAGAACAACAAGACTGACTTCGACACCTACATTGGAACGCCCACCGCTGGTTACACACCTCGATGAGGGCATTGACGAGAGAAGAACCAAGAGGATACATGATAGGAAGCAACAAGAGCAAACAAAGGCAAAGAAGGGATGATTGAAAAGATAAGTCAACAGCGCACAAGGAGAAAGCTATGGTTCGATGAAGACATTAGGATAATACCGCTCTTTCATCACTACTTCCCTAACAATTCCAAGCTGCCTCTTACACGCCTTTCACGCCAACAAGCCAAGAAGAGAGCTTCCATGATGTTTGTAGGACAGAAGATGGAAGCCAATGTTCATTACCACACACCACCCAATGGGTTTAAGCTCATACCCACCTTGAGAGTTGATTACACATCATTGAAGCTCTTGGACCCGCAAGGATATTGAATGGATGTTGAATGCACTAGGACTCCGCAAGTTCCACTAGCTACGAGATGGAATACTTCTTCATTATCAATGGTGAGCATTACAACATCTCCATTACCCAGCTCGGACAGCCCTTGGATTCGAGTATTAAGATGCAAAAGATTTTGGACCCGGCGATACCAATGCGATTTGGCATTGCTTGGGCCGTGATACTTTTTGATGGTGGGAAGACCAAGGCATCTTCTACTTTCACCCAGCCATTAGATGCCTTCACAAGCTCCTTGCCAACACCATCTTCTCACGCACAGCTCAAAACAATATCATTAGTGACGCAGCTTCTTGTCTTGACGATTTCATTTGTTGATTTCAAGAAAAAATCAACTATGCCGCACTCATTGCCTAGCGGTCGATCAAGATCAAGCATGATGTTTTCAACTACCAGAAAACAAGCAAACTATTAGCTTTGAGTAATCACTATGATCCTAGAGACCGCTGGAGTTAGAAGCGAGGTTAGGAAAATTTTCCGTGATACCACTATCCGCCTACATCTTGGTAAAAGAAAAAAAAAAAAAAAGCAGAATGGAAACGTTACTTAAATAAAAAGAATCTGATAACATGTAATCCCAAGGAAGATAGATCGCTTAAAGAAGATATGGAGTCGTTTTCAAAGAACCACCTAAAAAATCTAAGTCTGGGGGAACTAAAAGAAGAAAAGAAGAAAAGGACTGAATTGTTATATTAAGAAGTGGTTGGAAACTGTAAACATCAATGGGTTCATACTCTCTTATGATTTTGACATACGCCGCAGTTTCGACTCATTGGTGCCCCAAACACTATAACTCCACCATTTAAACACCAAAATCCTTCTTACCAAGCCACTGCCCAATTCTGAATGATGCCTTCAGATGAGAAAAGCTCACGCATTCTTAATGAATGTGGGAGTTCCTAAAGTGAATTCTAAGTTCTTTTTGTATGCTTTCAGATGGATCTGACAAGAGTGAGAATGTTGTGAGTCTATTGTGAGAATGTTCTGATGTGAATCTTGGTACTAATGAGTTTGCAGGTTATCTATTGCAGCATGGTCTCTTGGATCATAGAAGAGTTCATATTTCAAACCCTCCAACGGGTTTGGCTTTTGTATGCTAGAGGACAAGCAAAAGTCTAAGTCTCGGGAGTTTGATAACATCAGATTGCTTACATTTTATATATGTTTTTATTAGGTTTTAATGAAGAAACAAGTGATTAGTGAACACTTCAAGGCCATTTTTCCACCATTTTCACTTTGGAGACTTTAGAACTTTTGGAGCAAAAAGTACACAAAGTGGAAGAAAAACCCGCTTTAAGGCAGTTTCAGAGCATCGAAGTTTTTCATTCGTTGAAGATATTCCTGTGCATAAAGTCCAGAGATCTTGGTGTCTAGTGGAAAGGTAGAAGAGTCAAGTTTTACCTGGGATAAGAATCAAAGCAATCCATTCAGCCGTAGGAAGATATGACCCAAAGAGTGAAGCCCTTATCAACCCCGGTCACAAGGAGCTGACCTAGATCAAGCTCTCTGTCAACCTCGGGTCATGGCACCCGTGACTGAGGCCAGCCTTCATCAACACCTCGGTTAGCATAACGCACGACCAGTCTGAAGACTTCATCTATCCTCGCCTAAAACGCCGAAGTTTTGCCCTAAAATCCCTAAAACCGATTTTCCACACCCCAAGGCCTATAAATACCATTTAACCTAATCTTTGGGCGTGCGGTTTTCTCAATTTCGTGGAGCCTCTTTCTGTGCTCCTCGCACAACCGGAGTTGAAGCCCTAGGGACGCTCCCTACAGAGTCTCCTTCTTTGCCTCCAACCCTAGGAGTCGCTTTGGAGTTCTCATCCTTCGTTCTCTATTGTTTTCATCTCTCTCTACTCTTATTTCGGGGAGAAAAGTTATCTTCTGTGACTTATAGAGAAGTTTTCTTTGAACCCCCTTTGATTTATTGAATCGCTTATGATGTTATTTTCTATGATATCTATTTCATTTCTTTGCATCATGAAATTAGTAGCTTCT